>CAJNOL010002775.1:0-17116 GCA_905250125.1 Rotaria sordida | reverse complement strand
ATTGCATTTGATGAATTGTACAGTGCATTTTTTAACATGCAAGGTCACAAAGGTTCCCATAGTATGCTGTCATATCGAAAATGACTCACACTTAGTGTTAGCTTTTTCAATTTAGTTTATCATGGATTAAGACACTTTCAGCTAGAAACAAGTTTCTCTAAATATGTGCTTTAGACTGTAAACATTTTGCTTCTACTGCTTTGTATAATTTTCGTCGAGGTGATTCTTAGCAGAATGACAAACATATATGAATATTCCTAATGATTATATAATAGTTATATTTGTTTTTCAGTTCTAGACTATATTTCATATAGATGTCGCTAGTGTTAAATGCATCTACTAATAATCGCGACAAAGAAGCATCTTTTAATACCTCTGATAGTAAATCAAAAGTTGTCCATTTCCAATTCATATACATTCTTTTACTTTATCGTTCTATTATCATACGAGGGCATTGCATTAATAGTTTTACTCAAGTGAATCCAAAAAGATAATCTTATGTTTGAACTGAAACTATAATGGAAATCAAGTCAAGAAGAGATACTTCATATGAATGCATTCAATGTAATTTCGTTTTCGTCGAGTTAATCAAGAAAAACTTATAAAATACTGCGAATCCTTGCCTGGTATATGGTTGTTGGTGTAGAGGTTTCCTGCGGTAACACCTACACATCACAGTCCAAGAGGAAAAAAGCAAGATTTCGGTACTTAAAAGTCTTGCTGTTTCTACCTTGTCATGGTCATATATCGGTATCCGCACCCACACTCATACCTAGAAAAGATATTGCAACAAATATTTTATGATCATTTGCTTTGTAGATTATATATTCAAGAATAGATGGAAATTTATAAAAATAAATCACTTATAGATTTTATTTCTTATTAAAACAAGAAGTAAATTATTACCAAAAATAAAGAAATGAAAAAATTATTCATATAAAATGATGTGACAATTGATGAAACTGAGTTTCGAACAAAAAATTTTTTCTTTATACATAATGTCTTATTTTTTAAAAAACAAGAAATGTCTTTTTCATACATTGATACTCGTGTATAAACACCAGGAGAAAGAGGTAAAGCACATCCATCTCCATAACTTGTTATACCAACTATATACCATTTTTTATTAGAAAACATCATTAATGGACCACCACTATCACCTTGACATGTGTCTAATGTAAAAGAAAAAGAGAATCTAATATTACAATTAATATTTTGTTTTTTCATACCTTTTCCACCACCTTGAACACCAGCACAAATTTGACCATTTTCATTATGAATTAATACATAACATATAGAGATAGTATTAGCAACAATTTTCAAAGTCACTTGTTGTAATGTATCTGATGAAATTTTTTCTGTCGGTGACAATACACCCCAACCAATAGCAATAACTGTTGTATCATTTGATGGATATTCTAGTAGTGATGGTGGTAAACAAATTATAGCTAATGAACGATCACTCATATCAAATGATGATGATAAACGTATTATAGCTATGTCATTAATATATGTCATTGAATCATAATTTTGATGAATAAAAATTTCTGAAACAGATCGTTGTTGATTAATGATCGATAGATAATTTGAACCAGCTGTGACACTAAGACTTGATAATGTTTTTACTGAAACAATACAATGTGCAGCTGTTAAAATTAATTCAGATGATATTAATGATCCACCACATATATGATTATTTCGCCTACGTATAGATACAGCCCAACCCCAACTATTCATTGTAGCTTCTTCACCACCAATAATCTTTGTTAAAATAGCTGAATTTAATGAACAACCACATGTTGAATTTGTCCAACATGAATATGTTATACTTGTAATAGTTGTAAAAATAATTTGTATAAAAAATAAATTAAAAAGGAAGGCTATTAACATTATTTTAAGATTGTTGTCAATGTCTTCTTTATAATAAAAATGACATATGATTATAAAAGAAAATATTTGATGAAAAACTTTGTGTTCTCTAGAACAATGTCAAATAAAAAATTGAAAAGACAAAAAAAGAAAATATAATCTGTCATCAAATCATATATATATATATATATATATTGAATACTTAAAATCATGAAATTCAATAGATAAAAATAAAAATGATTGAAACAATATTTTCTGTTTAATATAAAAGCATTTTAAAGTCATTGATAAAAAAAAAAAAAATTCTTATTTTTTTCTATCAGTAGATTTATAGATAATATTCAAATAATAATGATATGTACGTTTTTCATAACTTAGACTCATTTATAAGATCTTTAATGATGGATTTTTTTTTAGTGTAATACGAATAATTCAAAAGAAAAATACAGATAAATTAAATTCATATTTTATATTTGTTTTTAACATGAAGTAGAAAAATATTTGTCAAATAAAGACATTTCATTGTAGTTAATTTTTATATTAAAACTTTTTTTTTTTTGAATAACAATAAAATATCAAAGATACAACTGATATTTTTTTTTTTGTATCATCAATTTCTCTAATTTTACTTTGATTGATTATTATTAGTCTAATTTGTATTCATATTCTATTTTTTAAAGACAAAATATTTTATAATATCCAATTGAATGAAAAACATTTTGGTAGTAATCTGTGTTATTTTATTTTTTTTTCAAATGTAATTCAAATCGAATAAAAACCGTTTAGTATAATGTACACTATATCGGCTGTCTTCTAATTATCAATCTACTACGATAGTACAAACAAACGTATAACATAGGTGATGATTTATATATATATATATAAAGATTGATGGTCTTTTTTTAACATCATCAAATATTCTTTGTTATTTGAATTTTTATGAATTGATTTAAATAGTTTGAATTTCATCAATGATATATTTAGTAATGTTAGATGATTATTGAATAAAAGAAATTTGTTAACTAAATAAAATTTATAATGTTCAATAATCTATTTTTGAATATAATGAGACTTATTATTATTTGTCATAAGATTTCATGAAAACAAAAAAAAAACTTTCAATATCTTAAAATTATATATTATAATTATTCCATCATCTCTGTAAAAATATATTTAAAGTATTGAATAATATACTTGACATTATAAATTATGAACAAAAAATATATTAATGATATTTGATATGGTCTACTTCATATTTTTATTTTATTTTATTTTTTTACATATATTTCATTTATTTTGAAATAAGAAAAGAAAAATTTTATAATACTCTAAGTATTAAGATAAAAATAAATTTTTCTATTGTAAAATCAATCAATGTCAGATTATGTCTGTGCGTCGGATAATGAGAGATAGAAGAAAAAAAAGCCGAGTACACGACTCATCATAAAATATCGATATACGTTTTTTTCTTTATTTATTATTATTATTTTTTTTTTTTCGTAGCATACATGAGTATTTGTGTACGTATATGTATGTGTGTATGTGTCAGTATTGGCAAATTATTGAAGCATAACGTTTCGTTATTCATTCCCATTTTTCCTATATTTTGTTTGTGACTATTTTTTGTCGTATTTAACAAACATTATACTCTAGTGAACAATTAATGTTATTTAAACGAGCACGTGAACTTGCACTAGATATTTATCATGGTTTAATACAAGGAACAGTACGAGATATTGCTAAATGTAGTAAAATAATAAAAGCAATTGATGATAATAGTATCGATGATTTACGTACTATACTTACTCAATTAAATTATAAAGATATTGAAGATTATCTTCGACGACCTGTTGATTCAATGAAACGAACACCATTACATTTTGCAGCTTGGGCAGAAAATACTGATATACTTGAAATATTACTTGATTATATTAATGAACCTGATATTGAAGATAAAACAGGTGCAACACCAATGATGTTTGTTGTAGGTAGTGGTAATAGTTGTTTAAAAAAAATGACTATGTTAATTAATAAACATGTTAATGTTAATAAAAAAGATAAATCAGGTTGGACATTACTTCATGCTGCTGTTCAAACAAAAAGACGAGGTTGAGTTATTTAAATTTAAAATATTTTCTTTTTTTTTTTACATATATATTTCAAATTTTTTTTTCTTTTTCTTTCTTTATAGATATTTTAGAATTACTTTTAGTTAATGGTGCTAATATACATATAACCGATGGAGATAATCGTTCATTGTTACATATTGCATGTGATAATGGAGATATTTCACTTGTAAAATATCTTTTAGAAAAAGGTGTTAGTTTAAAAAGTAAAGATAAAAATGGTTGGACACCATTACATATTGCATGTGGTCCAGCCGATGATTATGAACTTGTTCATTATTTAATACAAAAAGGTGCTGATCCACATGCTTATGATACAAATGAATGTATGCCAATTCATTTAGCAACACAATTCAATGCAAAAAAAGTTGTACAATATTTAAAAACTCTCGACGATTTAGATACGGATATTGATAATGATGATTCAAGTTCTGATTTAGATATAGGAAATGATACATATGAAAGTGATAATGTATTCGAATCGGAACCACCTTCGGGTAGAGTATCACAAAAATCCAATGTATCTATTGAAATGATTGAATTATCATTACGTAAACAACAAGTGGTTAACTTTTAATTTATATCTATTTATTTATTTATTTTATTTTTATGAAATAAGAAGGAATGAATTCCTTCTTTTGATACGTGTTTTTTGTAATCGATTACAATTTTTTTTTTCTTCCTTATTATCATTGTTGTTATTATAACACACATATACACTCACACAAATAATACTTATTTAACACAACACAAAAGTTATTTTTCGTTGAACACTAATATAAACATAATTTCTGAATATACTTCCTAACGAATTGTAAACATGCCATTCATTGATACAAGATGCCCAGTTATTTTTTTTTGTTGTAACACAAACTAGGGTATATATTGAATCAATGAAAAATAAATAAACACACTATTTTCTTCTATTTTCTTATTCATTTTGATATATTTCGATATGTATGCAATAATTAAACAAAGTTTCTATGAATAAATTTACAAAGAATGTCTTGGTTATATTTTATTTTGTGTAAGCTTTGACTGATGATGTGAACATATTGAGAGTTTTTTGATGCAATAAATGTTGACCTAAGAAAAAAAAAAAGAAGAAGACATACCTACATTAATGACTAAATATAGTACATAGCATTGAACGGATAGCTCAAATCTCCAACGGAAAGATAAAAGAAAGGCTTAACCGGTATTAATTATTTGTCGACGAAACTATGTCATTCTAACTGTTCTTTGCCTTTCTTTTTGTTTTTTGTTTTGTTTTGTATTTTTGTTCACATCAAAAGAAATTGTCATAGAAGATAAATAAGACAGATGGCCGGATGAATGCACGGCCTGACCATAGTCAAGTCACTCCTAGTACGAGTGTTTCTTATAGCTCATGGACTAATTTGTGCTTGGCGTGTTGTCGAGACAAATGATAATCAATATTGTTGGGTTATACTTGTTGGTCTTGGATTTTTACTTGTCGAAACTGGCATTGTTGTTTGGTTACGAAATGGACGTGAATTTAAAACGTATGAACAAAAAGAAAATAAACAAAATTCATTGTTTTTTTTTTCTTTTTTTTGTATAATTTAATTTAATTTTGTTTTAGAGTTGCCTTTTGTATCATATTCTATTTGACATGTTCAGTACCATCACTATGGATAATTCATGTTGAAACAGCTAATAGAAAATTATATCGTCTTGCAGAAAATAAACTTAATGCTAGAGCAGCTATACCATCGAGTCATATTCGACAACGAAATACTCTTTCAAATAGTACATTATTTTCATCTGATCCATTACGTATACGACGCGTATTACCAACTACTACACAACTTATTCTTTCTATTGGACATATTGAATGCCATGATAAAGTAATTTGAAAATGACGAAATAGATAAACAAAAACAATTAAAACTACTTTATTTTTTTTTCTATTCAGGCATGGTACTATATGGAAGAACAACGTTGGCTTGATGCTATACAAGAAACTTTACTTGTTGTTTTAACTCTAAGTCGTTTACTTATAAGTCATGAACATATGACAATAGAAAAAAGTGGAATTATTTTAGTTGTTACTTTAATAAATGTTGCTGATCTATTATCTATTTCACATTCATTACAATATCATGATGTTATCATTGAACGAGTTTGGATGTATATTGGTCTTATTCTTCTTACAATTGCCTTATTTGAAATGGCATTTATTGATACAGATGGATTAATATCATCTTCTAATGAAAATACAACATATTATCCTGGAAGAATATTATCAAGACGAATAAATTTTTTTCAAGATCAAAATATATGTCCACTTTTTCGAGTAAGTCGTATTGAAGAAAATATATATTCAGTAATGTTTCTTTTTATTTTTTTTATTTCTAATAGTCTTTATTTATCCATGATGGTCTTCTTCTACTTTATCGAATGTTTTTAGCTAGTAAAGTTCGATGTAGTAAACCATCAATAATATTATTTATGTCAAAAAATATTCTTATGATTGCATTTCATTGTTATCGTGTATATAATATAGCTAAAAAACATAAAAGAAAAAGAGCATTTGATACTTATGAACTTTTAATTAGTACACCAATACCATCACGTAATTATCATTATAAATCATATGGATATGAACGACAAAATAGATTAAATCAAGAACATAAATTATTACATCGAACAATACGTCGACCATTATCAATTGCTCATCGACGAATAACAAAAACACAACGAGCATTTCGTAATTTTACTCCTGAATCTATATCATATCCATTTGCAAGACGTCGAAATGATGGTGGTCGAGCACGTACTGCATTTGCTCTTTATGGTTTACCATTTCCTACAGCACGAATTCCTCGACCGGCAACAATTTCTTCAACTTCAAGTCTTGTTGCTAAAGCTTTAGTTCATTAAATAGAAAAAAAAAAAGCTTCTTCCTTATCGATTAAAATAATCTTATGATACAAATACACATTTTTAAATATGGAATAGAAGATAAAATATCGATGTTGCGAGACAAAAAACAATTTTTTTTTTCGATACTATGAACATATTTGACTTTCGACAAATATCTAAATGAGATTTAGCGGAGGAATCCTTCATGTTATATAGGGTCAACGAAATTCAAGAACTACAATATTCTAATGTTTGATATAAATATATGGTTTTGCTGTTTAACACATATCATAAAAATGCTGAGTTTAAATCTTAGTAGGATAATTTTAAACAAATTATTTCACATAAGTATCCAATCTAAGATTCGATTTTTAAACAAGTCCAAATTTGTATCGTGTATAAAGATGAAATCTATGCTAGGTTGCAGGCGATTGTTTTTTGATGAAGTATGACGCAGTGATGATAATTCGTTTTGATACATGAAGCTTTGGTTTAAATAATTTTCATAGCTTTTTGCACAATCCAAGTGTGAACTAGTTGAAATTTGGATCTTAAATTGGACGTTGATATATATTTATATGCTTTGATCACTCTAGCCGATGATATAAAATGATTATATCAACATGCATAGCAATAGAAAAGTTTTGAGTGATGCTAATTGCTCTTCAGATCAGATCTACACATCATGACTAGAATAAACGGTAGGGATATAACTATACTAATCTTGTATTGACAGTGTTTTATCAAGATTTTATCTTTTGAAAAGGCGATTTAAAACTCTGGGAGCGCTAATCTGATCTTCGGTCTCCACGTTGGATAAAACACTGTTGGTCTTGTTATAAAGTCTTAATGAACGGCTACGTTTGAAGTTTATTCACTGGTGCTAGTGTCCTGTACGAGTACGACTTTTTGCAACCGCGGAGCTAATCGACATTCGATCGATCAATTTTGCTAAGTATAGATATGAAAGTTTCGGCATTCTTCATCACCTTTTTTAATTACTTTAGTATTAAATGAAAAGATCATTTTGAGTTTGTTTGAATATAGATGTGGGAGGTGAGTTTGAAATCTAGTTGAGATTGAAATTGCTATTTTTGATTTTGCAAAAAAAGATATTTTTTATAAAGTTATAAGTCCATTTGTTTATTCAAAATTAAAAGTTTTTTTTAGTTTATTTAACAACAAAGACATAGACGCTTAGTATTTTTTTTATGTAATAATAAATTAGTCATTTTTTTGATGATGGGGAGTGATGGGGACATTGATGATTGGGGAAATTTTATATATGAATAAATAAATTTTTATCTACCGTATCTGTATGTCCTGTTTTGATGAAAATGGATTGACGTGGGGTGATTGTCTAAAAGAAAGGAAATTTTCTACAATATGCTGTGGCTTGTCTGATAAACATCGTATATGTCTTCGTATAAAAGAACAGGTTTTAATTCTTGAAAATCATATAAAAGTTGATGATCAGCGATAAAACGAAGCGTGAACGTCTGTTTGCACCAGTGAGAAAAACGACCGAAAACCTTTTTGAGTAGATAGCTTGTTCTGAACTACATTGATGTTTTTTGCTTTGAACACAAGCAATAACAGCTTTATTACGAAATTTAGGATTTAACACATCAATATGTTTTTTAGCAAGTTAATAGAATTTTTCACGTGCAAAATCATTGATAATAGGATGAGAATAAGTAGATTGTTGTAATATCATTATTGATATTGCAAAAGAAAATATCGAAAGCTATTTAACACTCAATGAACTTTGTTTATGAAAATGACAGAAATTGGTAGTTAGATAATATAAAATAATCACGAGCAGAGAACGAATTCTGCCTAGTCAAAATTAAATTTGATAGAAGCGCCAAAAAAAACCATTTTTGCCTGTGACATATGTGACATTTACTTATTACTGATGATGCTGACGTGAAACACAATGTTAGTGCCCAACGTCATAGTTGTGAATACATATATTCATGCTTTACATGTTCATCTTTTTGATAATTCATTTTCTTCCCCGTATATTCAACTACTTCATCATATGGTTCATCATCTGTAGATGAATTCTTTTAGTGGGAAAATATCGCTTTCCACTTCTATGACCTGTTCTCAAGTATAATAAATTACTCAGATTTTCACTCCTATGCTTTTATATAAATTCGCAATTTGAAAAAGTAAAAATATTTTTCCACAGCAAGATTTCATTAATTGCCAGGTAGAGTTCGAACATAATCTTATGCCTGAATTCATGTTTCGAACACTTGCTCGAGTTACAGGATATCATCCATCACGAAAATATTAATCTTTACAAAATTTCTTGAACAACATTTTATATCGATTCTCAATAAAATTCCTTCGTCGAAAATACGTCAGAAAATTCTGAGAAATTCGATGATTTGTTCAAGAATATAATATCAAATAATTATTCATTTATTTTCTTCTTCTTTAATTTATTTCTTGTTATCATTATAAATAAAAAAAGAAACAAACACAAGAATACACACATAAGCGAATAAGTAAAAAATAGAGAATAGCTCAATATAAGTCATTTTGTTTTTTTTTTTTGTTTTTCTATTTTTACATAATTAAAAAGAAGAAGCATATCGGTATGTTAAAAAATAAGAAGTTAAGCATGAGAAACTAAAAAGAAAAGATAATGGAGCACCAATGAGCAAGCAAAATTGATCAAATATGAATAATTAAGACAATGAATACTCTCCGAAGATTAATGAGAGATGTAATATTATATTAAACAACAAGCATAGACATTAATGAGGAAAATTCTTTTTTTTTTGTTTTTTGAGAACAATAATAAATAATCCGAACAAAAAAAGAAAAGAAAAGAAAAATACTTGGAATGTGCTAATCAACAAAATAGATTCACTTGTTCAATTAATCGACGATGAGTACGTGGTGTATAAGGTGATGTAACTAAAATAAATAGATTTATATGTTAAAACGATCAACAAAATAATCAATAATTATATATAAGGAAGCATTAATAAGCGACACAAAAATCTTACTTGAAATATTATTTTTCATTTAAAACGCCTGGAAGTTAAATTTTGACAAAAAAAAACAAAAACAAATTTCATTTATATTATTTACCTGTTGTATTAGATGGTGATGTTGCTGTCTTTTTATCATTTAATGTCATTGGAGCATTAGGTGTAGTTAACATACGAGCTCGTTCTTTTACTGATAAACCTTCAAAATTAATTCATCAAAAAAAAAAAAAGAAAATTACATAGGAAGATAAATTTCTTACGTTTATATTTTTCACTATCGGTCGATGTTGATAAATCTCCAGCACCGGATGTGGCATCAGATCCTGTTGGACTGTCTATTGAATAAATTAAAAAAAAGAAAAAAACAGTTTGATATTGTTCTGAATAGAATTTCTCCTCTTAACAAACTAGATACCAAAAGTTTTGAGACAAAATGTTCGCTTATTTTGGACTACCTTGAAAGCATTTTTCGAGGAGTTAAAAGTAACGATGGGCGGGACCATCTTGTCCATATCTCTAGTCAAAGGCTATGAATTATGACTAAATTTTTGTGTTCTTTCCGAATCTTTTGCAAGGTTTATGGAAAATTTTTCCATAGATTTTTCTACTTTCATTATTTTGCAATTCGAAAGTATCTTTATTAATATATCAGTTTGTAGAGCAGAAACTACCATACAAAGTACACTATTGGAGTTTTTTCTTTAATTTTCATTTCTCTTAAACTATTTAGGAAAAAAATCACAGCTTAGTCCAATATAAAATTTGATAAAGAAGAGTGTCCGCTCGACAAAAATTTTTAAGAAACTTGTAGGCTTAGCAAAAGCCTATTGACTCACCATTCAATCTAATTTTTTGAACCTTTACATAATTCCTTCACTAGTCTCGAACAAAAACAGACACACAACCTATTTTCAAAGCGAGCACAAAATTCTGATTAGGCTTGTCTAAGATTGTTTCAAGCAGATCAAATTGAACAACCATTTATACGAGAAATTTCGACTTACATTTTCCATCCAAACTCATGTTTTGAGTCCTTAAGCCCTTGTTATTCGCCTCACAATTGACGAGGAAAAATCTCCAAATGATTCATTGCTTTTCAGTCGGAACTATGTGAATTATGTAGGCCATAGTGAGTTATGAATACTCTAAAAAGAGTTCGAGCCCATAGCGTATTGCTGCTAAGATACTGCATTTTTCCGGTATTTTCTAAGCACAGTGCTGTGGATTGCTTCCTATTCTGAAATAAGAACCTAGAAATCGACCAATGTATACGAGCATGCTTTTACCATAATTGTATCCTAGGATAGGAACAACAAAGAGATCTGATACTTTCACAGTAAACTATTTCCATTAAAGCTTGCCACTATACAAAGTTTCAAGTCGAAATTCCAAATTTAGTTTTTCTGATGTTCCTGAGAGAGATCACGGCATTGTGCTTGGATAATACCGTAAAAATTCAGTATCTTGGCAACAATAATCTATAGGTCGGAACTCTTATTCATAACTCATTATGGTCTACATAATGCACATAGTCCTGACTTAAAAACGATGAATCACTTGAAGATCTTTCCTTGTGAGAGTATTGAAGTATGGTTCGATCGGCTGTTTGTCCGAGCCCGAAAAAAGTTTAATCAACCGAGTTCGGTTCCCATAAATGGATCCAATTCGGAAAATTTTGAATCCGATTGGCTCTATTTTCTATAGATGAATACTTTTCAAAAATCTCGACAAAATTTATTAAAAAAAGAAGTTTTACTGTACTAGAAAAACATTTTCGTCAATTATTAGAATCATACCGATAGCTATAGACAAATTCTATAATCTTAATAATACTTATTAGTTAGTTATACAAAAAAAATATACCTTTTCTGTCTGATTGTAAATGTCTTAATCTAACTGGTGGTGCTTCTCCACTAGGATCAATTATTGGAAGTACACGAGTACCAATAGCTACTTTGCCTGTTCGAGCTAAAACTGGTGGTGCGTGTGATGATGGTATATTTTCTAATGAATTATATGTTTCTTTTTGATCATCTTTATTTGATAATGGTGATGTTGTTGTTTGTGAACTCAATGATATTGAAGGTTTTATTTGAGATGAATCACATATTGAATCAGAATTAATAATTTGTGATGTATCATTATGAGTTTGTATTGTTGATTTTGATGTAATATTTGTTGTTAATAATGGTGTACTAGTTTGTTGTTGAAGATTTGAAGAACGTGTTGATTGTTGAGTTTTAGCTGGAATAGGTGGTGGTGGTGGTGGAGATGATTCATCGGCGGATGTTTTGGAAGATTTTAATGCTGCTTTAAATTTTGTTACTGTTCTAAATATAGAAAAGAAGAAAATAAATTATTAGTAGAAAACACAAAAAAAAAATAACGTGCAACAAGCTTATGGGGTTTGTCTTTAGTCGTTAAAAAAAAATATGTATATGCATGCATTTCTTCACTAACTGCTTTAACAGATTTTCTGACTTGTGTCGACATCTATTATAGATAAGATATTTTCTATTTTTTTTTTTGCTCCAAAAATTTCATCAAAGTATAACTAATAAAACAAAACAAAAAACACATCAAGTTTACTTACTTCGGTGGTAATTCTGTTATTGGTGGTGGATCAATAGTTGATATGTTAGAAGGATTTATATTTGATGTTTCAATTGTTGATGTCGGTGGTATATCTCCAATACTATTATCATCATTATCAAGACCACCATCAGATGAACTATCATGTGAAGTACCATCTGTTCGTTTTACTGGTCGTCGTACATTATCACGACGAGGTCGATCTTTACCTTTAATAGAAAGATTAATTAAAAAATATTTCATCAGCAAAAGTTAAGTTTTTTTAAACTTTAATATATGGACTATTTTAAATATAGTTAGTTCTTTTAACTGAAAATTTTTCTGAATCAACGTCTCTAGCGTTAGCTTTTTATCAAGGTATCTATAATAACTTAAGTAACATATTAAAAATTAGCTCTAGGAAAGTTTATTATCTCAAGATACACATGTTTTAATTTTGTAAAGACATATCACTAACGAATGATTTTGTTCAAATGTTTAGCATTACACATGAGCTCGAATAGTTGTATTTAAAACATCAAGTCCAATCTCATAAAATTTCTAACTCAGTGAAGTAATATTTTCGATCTAATACATTCTAGATGAACTAAGATGGCAAAGTTGCTAAAAAAAAAACTATCGTGTAAACCTTGCCATTATAATTCATCTGATATAGAATGCATTAGATAGAAAATTCTATTGGCTATTAAAATCACTATTTAGATTTAAGCTAATTGCTTAATATTATAGAAAAATATGTTGTTGTTAAACTTTTCCTATCATCATCTTAGATATCACAACATTCAGCCATCAGAGAAAAAGACGTCTAGATAAATTTTTATGTTTTGTGTTTTTTTTTTGTCATTGTTATTTAATACCTAAATGAACTAATCTTGTTGTTGGTTCAAGATCAATATCAAGAGGATCATCTTGTGCTGATGATGTTAATCTGTTTTTCGCTGGTATATTAGGTGGTATATTTTTTTGTTGATCTTTTTGTCGTTCTTGTTCGACTATATCAAGTAAATCATGTTCAATACGATTAGCTTCATCTTCTAATGAAATATCTTGTTTACTTGTTCGATTTAGATTAGAAAAATTATTATAAATTGGATTAGTATTCGTTGAAATAGGTTCTGATTCATTTGTATTATTTAAAACTGATCGATGACGATTAGAAGCTGATGATTGTTTTGGTGATGTTGGAGGTGGAACTTTATTTGATGTAGATGGTAATAAACGATTATCTCTTGATGTTGATCTAGGAGTCTTTGGTGGTGGATCTAAATTTAATATTTATTTTAAAAATTTTTTAAATCAATAAATATAATTTACCCGCAAGATATTCATTTGAATCAGTAGTTTTTAATGGTCGATTATTTATTGTTTCATCGATTAATTCTGGTTGAGGATGACCATGTTTATTATGAGCAAGACGATGGATAACACCACGATGAACAAGACGATCAATAGCTATAGTTTAAAAGAAAGATTATAAAGAAATTCTTTTTATGAAATTATCATAGATTTACCTGATGATGGATGTTGTTGTCCATCTGCTGCTGATGTTTGTGGTGAAGGAGTTGCTGTGCGAAGCATAGTCGATTCCTAGAATTAAAAGAATAATCATAGTTTTCAATGGCTAAGAAAAATAACTATGAAGAAAATAGTCTTAGGAGAATTTCAAATAGAAATTCTCTTTTTTCTCGTTAGCTATTATTACTAAAGGTGTAAGCCGATCAGCTAAGTTGCCGCCTCAATACAAAAATAGATAATTGAGTTTTAAAAATCTCTAACATTCTAAATAAATTTTTGAAGATGATACCATCTGATTTCATGTCAACAAGCTCTCTCACCACTGTTCTCTCAGTTTTTTCAAAATGTCTCAAAATGAATAAACTTTTGGAAAAATTCATCCGCCACCAAAGTCAAAGACTTTTGTAGCTGAAGCCTGAGGCTTTTGTAACCACCGTCGCAGCCACTAAAGCCTGATGCTTTGTAATTCCTACTGCGGACTTTTATAACCGCTACTGCTGAAGTCTGAGACTTCTGTAGCCGTCATCATCGAAGCCTTAGACTTTTGTAGCTGCCGCCGCCGCCAAAGTCTGAGGCTTTTGTAGTCGATGCCTGAGATTTTTATAGCCATCATCGAAGTCTGAGACTTTTCTAGCTGCCGCTACCAAAGCTGCAGGCTTTTGTAGCCACCGCTGCTGAAGTCTGAGACTTATATAGCCTCAGACTGTTGTGGCTATGGCTACCGAAGCCTGAGACTTTTGTATTCGTCGCTGATCAATGCATCGGCTAACATCTCCTTTTTTTTCTCTTTAATAATCTTACCAATTGTTTATGCATATCATACGCCATTTCATTCATTGTATCATAAGCTCTTCTTTGTAAACATGTTGCTACATTAATGTAACATTCACGTGTATATGATGCTATTTTAGCAGGTATTTCATGATTTAATAAATGATTAATATCATTATTTGAATTTAAAAAATATGTTCGAATTTCGTCTTGAAATTTCTAAATAAAACAAAAATTTAATTATAAAAAAAAAATTTTGCTTTATTTACATCATCATAATTAATCAATGATTGTTCTTTAAATAATTGATAATATTTTTTTGATAAATTTTCCTGTGTTCTAATAAATCGTTGTTCAAATAATTTACACACATCTTGCCAATCATCTTTTAAACGTTCTTCTTCAATTAAATATAAATCATATAATTGAGATGAAACCTTATAAAAAGCAAAAATAATATTATTATTTTTTTTCTTCTTTTATTTATATAAAATCAAATATATACTTCATTAATATGTACTGGTCGTGTTAACATTGATTTTAATTCATCATTTTTATTATTTGGTCGATTTGAACATGATTGAATATATTCAAGTGATAATTGATCAGCAAATAATTGTTGTTGATTTTCCCATGATAAAGTCATTTCATGTGCTAAATTAGCTGTTGTTGTTACAAGTAAAGAATCAGTTGAAGATATTTTTTGATTTTGTTCTTGATTTCTTATACATAGAGAATCAAGCTTAGAAATAGAAATAGAAAATTAATATGAAATGAAAGATTAAAAAAAAAACACACAAAACTAATTACTTTATTGATTAAAAATTGAAGTTTTTCCATACGTTCTTTTTCTGATGTTTTCATTAGTATGATATCAGTCATAGGTACCGGTAAATATTGAATAACATAATTCCTGTGATGAAAAAAAACCAAAAAGATTTTCTTTAGACATTTATATGAACAAAAATCTTACTAGGAAATATTTTCAACTAATCAATTAGGTCTTTATACACAGATTTTCTAAAAAAAAACCAGCATCCCTATTTTCAGAGTTGTCATAGACTGTAGATTCCCAAATATTTTCTTCTAAGAAATATCTGAGTCGCAAAGGTTAAAAGTCACCTCGCTTTCTCTACTGCAATAAGTCCGATAGAGTTGGACGTGTTTTTTTTTTATAGATATTAGGCACTGTTTGAGGTGCTTGTTTTTTGTTTATCTCCTTCCATTTGACAAAATACTGTGCATATCTTTAAAAATACATGTTTTTTTTTTCTACTAGGGCTTCTTCGTAAAATCTACCAAAAATCAGCGGTGCAATGTTTTCAAAACAGAAAGAAGTTGTATTGTGCAACCGAAAATTCTTCGTTGACCTTCATTCTATATATTTAATATTTTGTTTTTGTTATTTGAAAGAGCATGTCAGACTGCAATGTCCTCTTTATTTTTTTAAATTTTTACTTTTTAATTCGAAGAACAAAAATGACAAGTTCAATATCCTAATTATAGAAGTGCTTTTTTTATATAATAAAAAAACAAACGAGCTTTGCCAGGAAATGCAGCAGCCCTCTAGAAATTAAAAATTCAAATCATTCTACGAAGAGAATGTCGAAACCTACAACTTCATTAAAGGAGTTACCAAGACTTTGCACATACAATTCTGTGATACGGCTCTTTCAAATACTAAATCTCATTTGATTTCCTATTTCTAGACAATAAATGAATACATACTCTTCCATAGCATTAACAATATCTTCAAAATTATTTAATGAAAGAACATTTCGATCGTAGAATACTGTATGTAAATGACGATTCATTTGTATTACATGAGTTAATGAACGTGCACCAGTATCACTCATTAAATTTCCTCTATTTATAATATAAAGAAATATATAATAAAATTTTTGTTTTGTTTTTTTTTTTTTGTTATTTTTATTTACCGAATATCAAGAGTTTTTATTGATGTATTATTAACTAATGATTGAAGAAAATCAGCTGTATTTTCTCGTAATTTTGAATCAGCAATTGATAAATATTCAAGTTTCTAGAAATAATAATCAAATAATATTTTTATTTGTTTTTTTTTATATTTACACTGTCAAAGACAAGATCTTTCATTGCACTGACTATTCTTTGTAGATTTCTAAAAAGCAAAAAAAGAAATTTTTCATATATATGAATTTCATTGAATATTTATATTATAAATTACTTTGGTTTTGTATTATTAAAATTTCTACCTATGTGAAGTGATTTTAATTTTTGATTTTTTTTTAATTCAATTAATAATGTTACAACTTCGGTATCTAAATCTAAATAGAAAATAAAAGAATTTATATCAGATAAATT
>CAJNOL010002774.1:0-26470 GCA_905250125.1 Rotaria sordida | reverse complement strand
TTTTTTGACACTTCCACATTAAACCGTATATTGCATATTATCATGCAATAGTTAAGAGGTCTTTAAGCGAAGCCCAGGGATACACTCTATTTTCAAGCATCACCCTTAAGATCAGTGAAGCTAGTGAAGGCCTGAGAAACTGATGTTAATGATCTGTTTTTTTATTATCACTTAGTCACATTTCTACTAGCAGAAGCTAACAGTGGTATTAATCCATCGATCATCACCTGAAGCTTCAATAAGCTTACTGATTTCAACGTTAGCATCATCGTTGCCCGTTGTACTCCAAATTCTACAATATGATATTAGTTGCTGACTCGCACGAGTTCTTTGTGACATATTATTAGATTTTGACAAATGATCCATTGCCGGTAGACCGGTTCCATCTTATTTTTATTCGCTTAAGGGAGACCCCCTCAGAAATGATTTCCCACTTAGAATGGGTCTTTCGAGCTGGAACTTCCAGGGATGAGTGATACTGGAGATATACGCCTCTGGTAAAAATTTCAGCCCAATTGACCATACTAGACCGGAGTTTCAGCTGAATCATAGGTCATTTTTGGTCTTCAGGAAGATCGATATAACTTCATTATGATACGAGGTATCGAGCTCGGGCTGATCTCAAATTAAAGCTAATGTTAGTACGCAACTTTTGTCCGAACAGAATTTTTAAATTCAATGTTACTGATTTTTTATGACCATTTTAGTGGAAGGGTCTAAAAATTAGCTTAAAAAATGGTAGTCTAATGACAGTAAATTCCACTTTTCTCATCGCAGAAATCGATTTTCAAAAACTGGTCAGAGAAAACTTTGCTCTTCTCGAGACCTTTAAAACAAAAAAAAATTATTGGATATTGCGCAAGCCGAACGGGAGTTATTTCAATTTTTCTGATTGGAAACTGTATTTTGAGAAAAACGTTAAAGACGTTTTAGAAATCATTTTTTTATTCAAATTCGAAAAAAAGATATTAAAATGGTATGTTTTCAAAATATTTCAGTAGACTTCTTTGCAACACATAACAGATAGCATTAAGTAACGTAATCTATCATGTTGCTGGAAAATTTTTGCTCTCTTTCGGATGACTCACGTACTTTAATACTATAGTATTTTGTAGATATGAAGATTCATATGGTTCTCTCGACTAACTGAAAAACCTGAAAGTTTTTGGGCAAAGATGAATAAGCCGTTAAAATCAAATTATTCTCAGCCAAACTCACATTCTCTCAGGGATAAAAGATCATCACTTCTTTTTTTTTTTGCTAGATTTTTTATTTGTTCAACATTTGTATTTTCTTCTATGACACCTAAATCTCACACCCACATCCGCGCCCTACTTGCACTATAAATCATCAGTGGTGAAGATAAAACACAAATATATAATCTTATCCTGAGCGTTGGTATGAGCTTAGTGGTCACTATAAAAGTATTCTATTCAATGCTGCCCAATGTGGCAATGCAGTTTTCTCGAAACTGAAAAACTTGAAAAATCTCAAAAATTTTGGTGAAACATGATGGTAGGGTGATTAAGTTTCTGACCGATAAGCCCATGAAAATCTGGTCGTTTTGCAAAAAACTACCTATATTCTAAAAGAGGAAACTTCGGTGCATCTTCCTATGTAAAAAACTCAATTTTGATTTTTTTTCGAAAAATTGAGTTTTTTAAGGGGGCCCCTTAAGGAGATTTTCCTAGATGCATTTGTTAACACTCAACACAAATCTAGTTTCGATTTTTTTATTTTTTGCAGAGTTTCAAGAAGAAAAATTCAAGATAATGAATGCAGTATTAGTATTGATGATTGGCTGTAGCGGAAAACAAACTGACGCATCACTCCTTAGAATTCTGTATTTTTCCCCTGAAGCGTGTAAATCTTGAGTTCCTCGTATGAAATTGGATCTGGAAATATTATTTGGCACCTGATCAGTTACTGTGTGTTCATTTCATGAACTACTAAATAGAACATGATTACAGATGGTTTTACTCGATAATCTTGTAAACCTATCTAGTCTTTTCTCGCGAGCTTTAAAAATCTCGTTTGTCCCTTATTCTAACGTTTATTGAACAGGCTGTAAAAGTATGCACAGTTTATGGCGACATCGTTTTCTTGCGTTGAGAAAATATGACTACATTAACAAAAACTTACAGTTTTTGACTACTGAATACTCAAAAGGTGATACGAAAACTCCAAGGTTCATGGAAGAAAATATATAATCATAATCACCATGAAAACCTGAGTCGACTTATGTGTATTTCAAATCTTTCCGCAAACTTTTTTCCTCATCGTAAGATCTATCTGAAGTCTCATCCTCAGGTAACAATTGGAAAAATGAAAATAATCCAAAGCCGATTAATAGAGGAAAAGTAATTATAGAATGTGAGAACTCCAACACAAGAACAGACAGCGTACCAAAATAAACCAGTATAACAGAATTTTAGGCGTTTTCATTTTTCCAACTGTGACCTCATGGAGAGACTTTAGCTAACATATGCGTAATGCAAAATTCAAGCAGTTTGATTTTTTTTCTCAAATGAAGTACCATTCGATGCAGTTTTTCACGCTGATCGCGAATGTCCGTTTTGTTTTTCATTTTCATAGATGACACCTTGAAAAAAATTCCGAACAATTATTTGCACTAAAAATCGTCAAAAACGGTATTTTCTCAAACCTCCCGCTTAATCCTTTTCCATTTCAGATCCACTATTGTTTTACGTATAATATTCGTATTCACCATGAAAAATTGTATCTGGAAAGTGTTTTTTAAAGGTTTACCATACAAAAAAGCTGCATGCTTTTTATGCAAATACCAAATAGGCACAAACTCATCATTCGCAAGAGCTTTCCAAAAGCGATCTAGTTTTTAATAATCACTCCTATCCAACTCATTCTTTATCTAGCGCGACCCTAACGTGTTGTACCACATAACTATGCATACGTTTCTTTCAATTTTGGTTCTCTTTTTAAGACAAGCTACTTTCTCTTAATCGTTTACATCGAAATCGGACTTTCGAAAAAGTTTCCTCTTTTTTCACGCTCTTCACATTTTATCCACAGGAAACAAATATCATATTCAGAATCAGCTTGAACAATTGCATCGATTCATATAGAAACTTCTGTGTTTTAAGTATCTTGATTTCTTTCGAAATATCAGCCAAGACACATTGTCTTGAAAAATAGCAATAATCATGAAAAAGTATAAGTAATGCAAACCTTCTGTCAAAAGCGTCAACTGAAACAATTTGGAGAGCTGATTCTGACTATGTTGTTCGTTGTATATGAAAGAAATGTAAATAGTGCAAAAAGAAAGAGCAAACTTTTACCGAAGTCCGATTTTGCTGTAAAACAATTAAAGAAAACTGTTTCTTTCTAAAGAAGTGAAGAGAAATAAAAAAACCAATACACACATTTTTGGTGCAACATGTATGGATTGCAACAGATAAAGAATAAATTCGATACGAAGGATCATAAAAACCAAGATAGATCTTGAAAAGGTTCTACGAGTTATGAGTACATGCCCGTTTCGTCCATCCTTAAACAGTATACAGTGTTTATACGGTAAACTTCAAAAACATGCGTTTCATACCTAAATTTTCCTCAATAAATCGAAAATTAATATGAAAAACAATACAGGGTGTCAACTTAAAAAAGAATTTTATCAAGATATTTTACAAAATATCATTGTAGACAATTTTTATTTCAAGTTGTTCTTCGGCATCTTTTCCCAAATATTTTGCCTATGAAAATGGAAAACTACATATATAGTCGTAATCAGCGTGAAAAATTGCATCGAATGGGGTTCCTTTTAGTGCAAAATTCAAACTACTCAAGTTTTGTAATACGTGCATTTTACCTTTCAACTGTATTAAGATAGCCTTGACAAGATCACCAAACTATATCGAAGCAGTCGATTAAAATTTAGATTTTCGATTTAACATGTGGATTCAACAGACTAATGTTCAAAAGTAATAATCGAAAATTTTCAGTTTATTTGGATCTTTTATGACAAAAGAAAAGTTAGATGTGCTGTACTTATAGCTAACTCAACCTAATATTTACACAAGTAGCGTTAAATTGTTGCATTAATGTTAACTCAAATTTAATGACCAGAAGTACATGAATTTTCACACATTATATATCAAATGATAAAAAGTAGAGAAATGAAAAAAAAAACTAGTAATTTAAAATATTCTATGTTGTGAATTTACTAAACTTAAATAATGAAGGAAGTGAGATGAGCAGCCTTTTATAGTTTCTGTGACTTGGAGATATATCTGTTTCCATTTTATCAAATTGTGAGACTTCAGAGTGAACTTTACATATATCGTATAACTTTTTGTCCTCTAGAAAACGGTAAAAAAGTATGGAAAACAAACCTATAATGTTGAGCAGAAATGGGTAATACTGTCAAAAGTGAGGTAAAAATTCTAGAGAAAAGAAGACACTTAATGGGTCACCGAAGGCTTCTATTCATTAGAATGAAACGCCTATCGAAATCGGATTCGATGCTGAGTTAAATGATATCGATTGCTCTTTCCGAAAACGGAAAAACCTTTTTGCTCTCCCAAATCCATGATGGGAAGTATGGGTATTTCGATACTTTGTTTTGTTTTTGCCAAATTGAGAGATAACCAATCGGAAGCATAGCGATGACGTTACATATCAGAAAACACTTCAATTGATACACAACGACTGTCTGTTAAAAAGAAAAGTGATCTCAGCCATTTTTCGAATAACGTTGAGAACAGCAGCAGCTAGAGAGCTGCAGTTTTCACTAATCGAAAGAGACAGCACTAGAGCAACTTTTTTCTCCAATATCGTATAAGAAGAAATCATTTTAAAATCATTCATTTCCTGGAAACATTTCAAAAACTCCATGAAAGTGGTCTGTCGTTCCGATGAAATTTTGGTTTGTTAATGTGATTTGGATAGAGGACCTCAAATCTATAGTTTAAGATATAATTTGAATAATCATCTTCACACATTATAATGTTAATCAAATCAAATTCTTTATTTACTCCCTCGAAATGTATGAATTTCTCTTAATTTTTAAGCAAATTTTCTTACCTTCTGTCAAAATTTCATGTGAATGATAGATAATTTTTGTACCCTTTTTTGATGTTTTGGAAAAATCTTTGATTTTAAAATGATTTCGTCTCATACAATATTGGAGAAAAAGATGGCTTAGTGTCGTCTCTTTCGACTGGTGAAAGTCACAGCCGGCTAGCTGGTTCCATTCTCAAGTTATTCGAAAAATAGCCGAGACCACTACTTTTTTAAACAGACAATAGTAACAATTTCATACACTTAATGCTCTCTCCGTGCCTGCCAACTCGTGCATTCCGCGCAAGAAAAACGAAACAAAATTCCTTACACGACAAACTGATATCACTACTGAATAGTAATCAGTAAGACACGATTTTGATCAGTAATAGCGTCACGATTTTTCTGATTGGTTATATCTTAAATTGGCAAAAACAAAACAAAGTATCGAAATACCCATACTTCCCATCATGGATTTGGGAGAGCAAAAAGGTTTTTCCGTTTTCGGAAAGAGCAATCGATATCATTTAACTCAGCATCGAATCCGATTTCGATAGGCGTTTCATTCTAATGAATAGAAGCCTTCGGTGACCCATTAAGTGTCTTCTTTTCTCTAGAATTTTTACCTCACTTTTGACAGTATTACCCATTTCTGCTCAACATTATAGGTTTGTTTTCCATACTTTTTTACCGTTTTCTAGAGGACAAAAAGTTATACGATATATGTAAAGTTCACTCTGAAGTCTCACAATTTGATAAAATGGAAACAGATATATCTCCAAGTCACAGAAACTATAAAAGGCTGCTCATCTCACTTCCTTCATTATTTAAGTTTAGTAAATTCACAACATAGAATATTTTAAATTACTAGTTTTTTTTTTCATTTCTCTACTTTTTATCATTTGATATATAATGTGTGAAAATTCATGTACTTCTGGTCATTAAATTTGAGTTAACATTAATGCAACAATTTAACGCTACTTGTGTAAATATTAGGTTGAGTTAGCTATAAGTACAGCACATCTAACTTTTCTTTTGTCATAAAAGATCCAAATAAACTGAAAATTTTCGATTATTACTTTTGAACATTAGTCTGTTGAATCCACATGTTAAATCGAAAATCTAAATTTTAATCGACTGCTTCGATATAGTTTGGTGTTCGAACGCCTCGTAGAAGCTTTCCTAAGTAGCTAAGCTTTGGATGTCCCAAGAATAATAGGTCTCTGTGCTTTTTCAAAATTTCTCCTACATTATGCATTTGATAAAAATCCTTTTAAGTACCCAAGATAGCGCTTAAAATTGTGTGAAAAACTATACTAGACGAGGCCTAACACTCTTTTAAATACATGTGGCAAAAAATAACGAGTAAAGGTAGAAAGGAAGCTATAGAAACTAACAGCTTAGATATAATAGATTGTGACAATTTATCTTTTATTTTTGTCACATCGTCATATTAGAAAAATATATATGTACCAAAAGATACACCGTAAAGAGCTCGACAATTTACATAAGACATTTTATTTCATAATTCTCAATCCTAAAAAGATGGAGTATTGGGAACGGATATCCGTGTGTTTGTCCGGTCTCTGGTTGGTCGAATCAATGAACCAATAGAATTTTGGGATTCTGAAAATCAGCAAATCGGGTGTTTCTCTCGTTCAGGAATTAGCCAATAGTATTTTAGCATGCGGAAAACCAGCCAATCGGATGTATTTTCAATTTTACTGTCAGCCAATGAGATCTCTTCCTTCGAAAAACTAGCCAATCACATGTTTTTCAATTTTGCTCTCCTCCAATCAAATTTTTTCCTTCGAAAAATCAGCCAATCACATGTATTTTCAATTTTACTTTCAACTAATGAGATTTGTTCCTTCGAAGAATCAGTCAATCAGATGTATTCTTAATTTTACTGTCAGCCAATCAGTTTTTATGCTTCGAAAAACCAGCTAATCAGATTTATTTTCAATTTTACTTTCAGCTAATCAGACTTTTTCTTTCGAAAAACTAGCCAATCAGATGTAATTTCAATTTTGTTCTTAGTCAGTCAGATTTTTTCCCCAAAAAAACAGCCAATCACATGTATTTTCAATTTTGCTCTCAGGCAGTCAGATTTTTTCCTTTCAAAAAGCAGCGAATCGGATGTGTTTCCAATTTTGCTCTCACCCAATCAGATTTTTTTCTTCGAAAACCTAGCTAATCAGATGTATTTTCAGTTTTACTATCTGCTAATCTGGTATAGTTCACGTTCTCGCTCGGTAATAGCAGTGCTTCGTCATATAGTTGTGGGAGGAGTGCATGGTTGTGGTTGAGAATGAATTCGTGGAATTGTGAGTTTGTGTGAATAGGACTTTTTAATAATTGTGAGAATAGGAATGTGCCATTTGGAATGTTGAGCTGAAAGCTTCGGATGTAACTATGGATTAGTATGTTCTTGTTTGTGAGGGTGGGATGGTGCAAGTTTGCGGGTCGTGATCGTATAGTGTGAAGGTTATGCTTACGTTCTACTGGAAAATATTGCGATGTTTGCCGCTGTGTTGGGTTTGACTGTCGATATCGACGAATATAGAGATTAAAGTGTGTTCTGAACAGTGACAGCATTGGCGCGAGATGATAGTGTTGTGGGATTAGGTTGAGTACATACGGATGTGAGGTTAAGTGCGTGAAAATGAGAGCAAGCGGAGGATACAGATAAGGCTAGCTAGGAGCGTAAAAGTCAAAGCATAAGCGAAAGTGTCGTAGTAGAAAGATTTCAGCTTAGGGAGGTGTCATTAAAAGTTGTGAGTTTATGATTGTGAACATACGAATGGAAGGATAAAGACGTTAGGATAGGCACAGGAAGAGAAGTTTATCAAGATTAGGTCGTGAAGGTAAGGGTGCGAATAGTAGGGTGTGAGAATAAGGATGTGAGGAGTAGGGTGGGAGAGTAAGAGCCTGAGCAGATAAGGGCGTCTGCGGATTGTTGCGAGAATAAGGTTGTGAGTGAGATGGTTACAGGTTCGGGGTGTGAGCAAGACGGTGTGAGGATAATGGTGTGAGTAGAGAGATAGAAATCCCATGATACGAGCGCACGGGTGATAAAATAAGGGGCGAGAAGAATGGAGATATGGATAGGAAGTAGTGCTCCTGCAAAAGTTTGAGGCCAGAAGCGTGAGGATGTGGACCTTATTTTAGGAATGGCAGGATATGTGTGCTAGAATAAGAGCGTGTTATTAAGGGTATATTGTTATGGATGTAAGCGTATGATTGAGAGAATAAGACTATGAGCAGGATGGTGTGATGATAAGGGTGTAAGTCGAATGATATAAGCATCACGGTGCGTGCATGGGGATGGTAAAATAAAGGGTGAGGAGGAGCCACAGATAAGTAGATAGAAGTGTGTGTCAAGATGTGAGAGCAGGTGTAGAAGGACGCAACGGTTAGTATAGTCATTAGAGAGTAAGTGTGTTATCATAGGGATGCGTAAATAAGACGATTAGATTATGCATGTAGCATACACTTGGTAGGATAATAGTATGAGCAGGATGGCAGGAGAAGAAGTGAATAAATACAGAGATAGAAGCGTCAGGAGGTGAGCATAGACTACGAAAATAAATGGTAAGAAGGAGGGAGATATTGGTATCAACGAATTTTTGAATAAAGGTATGAGCTAGAGGTGGAGGAATGCAGGTCTTGGTGGAGAAATTAGAGTAGTGATGCACCAATTCCAGTCGGACTGGGTACCCAGTCGAACTAGTACCAAGTCGGATCGTACTGGTGCACCCCTACTTTAGAAAATAAACGTGTTAGAATAAGCGTATGTAATTAAGACTTACGGTTATGTTTATCGAAATACGAATGGGTTTATAAGATTTTGAGCAGGTGGATGGAAGGATTATGGTGCAAGAAGAGGAACGGTATAGCGAAAATGCCAGGAGGATTAAGATATTGCTAGGAATGGGTGTCGGGATAAGTTGTGAGCGTAGAGATTGATGAATAAGAATGTTAGCATAGGAATGGAAGAATAGTAGTGTGATTATTATTTAGTGAGGGAAACTGTGTGAAAGTAAGGATGTGGATAGAAGGGAAGTAGGCGTAGGATGGAAGTAGATCGGTAGAAGGATAATGGTGCGCACATGGTTGAACGATGATGAATATGAAACGGGATTGAAGACATAGTTAGGAAGAATGCTGAGGATTATTGTATGTTTGCATGGGTTAGAGAATATGGGTGTTAGCGTTGTGGACGTAAGATTACAACCTTAGCATATTGGTGGTAGGATAAAAGTGCGACGATAAGTGCACATAGTGAAGATTGATTATGGGTGTTACTAGGTAAGTGGCTGCATAAGAGCAGTAGTACAGAGATAAGAAGGTGAGAGTCTCAATGCGAGAGTGTCAAGATAACCGTCAGTGCCGTAGCCAGTCTTGAACCATTGGGTAATTGCCCAATAGCTTAAAAGTTACTACCCAATGATTATTTGGAAACGATAGAAATTGCCCTATGCAAAAGAATCTTAATATATGTGCGTTCGAAGACGTTAAGTAATGTTATTTTAATAAATCGCCTCCTATAATAATTTAATCAAGTGATCGAGAAAGGTCAATTGACTGTCTTTTCCAGTGACGCGACGGTCATAATTCACGATAATGACAATTTAAGGGCCCCACTCCCCCCCCCCCCCCTCAGAAACGATTTTCCACTTAAGATGGTCTTTTTGGGCTGAAATTTTCAGGAATGAGTGATCTTGGAGAGATACGCTTCTGGTAAAAATTTCAGCTCGATTGATTGCACTAGATTGGATTTCCAGCTGATTCACAGGTCATTTTTGGCCTTCAGGAGAATCGATATAACTTCGTCGTAAGATGGGGTAGAGAGCTCGGATTGGTGTCAAATTAAAGCCAATGTGAGTACGCAACTTTTGTCCGAACAGGATTTTGAAATTTAATCTCATTCATTTTTTATGAGCATTTTAGTGGGATGGTCTTAAAATTAGCATAAAACATGGTGGTCCAACGACGGTAAATCCCACTTTTCTCAGTTCAGGAACCAACTATAAAAAATCCGTTCGAACAAAAATTTACTCTCATTAAGACCTTTAAAAAAAAAAAACTTATTGGTTATAGCTTGAGACAGGACGGAGTTATTTCAATTTTTCTGCCTGGAAACCGTATTTTGAGAAAAATGCTAAAGAAATTTTAGAACTGGATTTTTTCATTCAAATCCAGAAAAAATCATATTACAATGGTATATTATTAATTCATTCCAGTGGATCGTTTTAGACTACGTAAGAGATGAAGGTAACTAACGCCATCTGACATGCTGGGTAATATAAGAGTGTTCTACTCAACGCTAATGCAAGTGGCAACGCAGTTTTTCCAAAACTGGAACACCTGAAAAATCACGAAAATTTCTCCGAAAATATGGTAGTAGAGTCAAAGTTTTATATGATAAGTCTTTGAAAATCTGGTTATTTTCCAAAAAGCTATATATATTCTGAAAGAGGAAGCTTCGCTGCATCTTCCTGTGATAAAAACTCAACTTCGATATTCCCTTGAAAAATTCGATTTTCTAAGGGAGGGGACCCCTTAACAATATTTTTCATCAAAACACTTGTGTGACCGCTTAAAGCAGCCTAATAAAAGACATAAACGCATATTTATCCACTTTTCTGAGCACATAGAATCGTATCGAATGGAACCGACTGTAGTAATTTAAGTTAAACACGTTAATAACAGTAGTATTGGCAAGACTTTTGCAACTTAATAAATACAAAACCGATCAATATGTAAATGAAAGTACTCTGAAAATACAAGTCATGAATTAGGAGTAACTGCAATGATATTAAAGTCTTTAATTCAGGGGATATAGAGATGACTGAAAGTCACAGCTATATAGAAGAACACCTTTAATCCTTTGGCTCCGGGCGACGCATATATGCGTCCGAATGCGTTTACCGAATAAAGGCGTCAGTAGTATATTTTTAACCGTTTAAAAAGTCTTTCATCATCTATTGGGTGCTGTCATACGAGTATATTTTTTCTTTGTTCTTTCTGCTTGATACTTATAATTTACCAAATGTAGAATGATATTTCACCCCACTTATCTGATTTTCGACTTGGTATCATCAGAAAAGTTTTAATAAAATTCGGACGACTACGATCAATTACTATTGGAGGATCATCGACAAGACCTTCTTCTCTGCGTTTAACTGCTCGACAGTTTCCTTTTCTTATTCCACAAACATTGCCACTAAAACAGTCTCGACCAAAATGCGTGGTTAGCTCATTCCGCAGTCTTCCACGCTATACACGATATATAGGCGTGGCTAGTCCGTGAGATATCCCAATTCTGATTTTTTTTGTACATGTAGCGTCTATAATATATCAGAAAAATATGTTTTTTTTACCTGTTATAGTGCTCATACAATGTTGTTGATCTGCGAAAAATAAGGGCTCTATGTCCTTATTAAAACTAAAATAATCAAGTGTCTTCGAAGAGCCTTTTGGTATTTACGAACAGGTTTTTTGAAGACACTTGGTTATTTTGGCCTCAAACAAGACTCATTGTCCTTGGCAAATTATCAGCATTATACAAGTACTATAACCGGTAAAAAAACATCTTTTTCTGATATACTATAGGAGCTACATATACAAAAAAAACCAGAGTTGGGATATCTCACGGACTGGACACGTCCATATGTGTCCTGACTGTAATGTACCACTGTTTATTGTTAATTGCTTCAAAGACTATCATATAAAGGTGAACACTTAATGTTTTTTAACACAAAAATGTAATTTCTTTGCGAAAAAAGTAAAAATCATATTTAAAAATTACTTTTTAAAAGTTTGGTTTTCGCAAAGAACCCGGAAGCCAAAGAGTTAATAAGCATCGGTTTTCGTGATAAAAATAGGCTTTAAAAAAATCGGAGCCCAACAGATTTTTAATTGCCCCATATTGCCCATTCCTCAAAAATTCCTGGCTACGCTACTGATAGCCGTTTAAGAAAGGTTTGGAGGCTAAGCACGGCAGTAGATATGTGGGAAAGATGGTTGGGTCAGCATGGAGTTTGGATAATATGGTCTAAAATAAGGGCTTTAAGATTTGACTGCTATGAAGTTCCGAAAGTTGATAGGAAGGAGTGTTAGGATAGGAGTGGTGAGTATAGACGTCGCACAATAGACTCATTATCATACGGATTGAAGAGTTAGAGTATTAGGAGAATGATGTGGATAATGTCGTGAGCATAAGGATGAGAGGAAAGGAACGTGAGTAGAGAGATGGGTGTAACGCTCCCGCTTGAGTACTCTGTATGGTATAATGACCGTATTGTTATTTTTGTCCTTATACTTTGTCCTTACACCTCTTTCTTCCCATATATGGTCTTACGTTATTTTCGGTCCTTATCATCCTTTCCTTTCATGGAGGAGTATATAAGTGTATACTTTGTATGGAAACGAGGCGATTCTTGAGATGAAGAATATAATACAGCGTAATTCCACCAGTGCTAACACTTCTTCCATCAGAAATCGTCACAATGGGTAGAGAAACTGATTGCATCAGTAGTGTGTAGTCCAGGGTTTGAAGCTAAGGACACGAGAATTAAGAGATCACAAGAATAGAGACGTTGGTGGGAAGGAGTGTCAAGATAAAGCTGCACGGATAAGAATGCCTCACTTAGTGATTGTTTTTTTTTGTTTGTTAGTACATCGATGTATTCTACGTGAGTTCGCTTTAGATTTGATTGTGGAGTACATCATGTTGGTGTGATGTGTAACGATGTCTTAGTTTCAATTTTTGTGCTATGGTTGGGGTTGTTTCATGGTGTTATAATGATCGTGTCGGTAGTAGTGTTGACTTTGTTCTTAGTTTGAGAGTTTTATTCGTTGTGGGCGTTTATTTGGGCAGGCCAGAGGATGTTGTGCCTGTTTTGGATTTATTCTCAATCGTAAAAAGAGAAGTATGCAGATGGAAAATTGTTTCTCGATTTGATCGGTGCCTGATTCGTCGAAAATAGACCAATAGGATTTCGACTCTACTGAAAGTAGCCAATCAAATGTATTTTCGATCTTACTCGAAGCCAATCAAGTGTCTTTCTTGCAAAAACCAGCCAATCAGATGTATCAAAGATTTTTCTCTGAGCCGATACCTCTTCTACGTCATAGAGCTGTGGGAACGAGTACTTCGTCGTGGATTAGAATGAATACGTGTAAGTATAGGTTTGTGTGAGTCTGACTTTTTAATGATTGTGAGGAAATGGGTGTGTCATGTTGATTGTCAGCTTGAGAGATTTCAGAGTGAGTATGGATCAGGCTGTTGTTACTTGCGAGGGATGGGTAGCTTTAGATTGTTGGGTGTGTTTATTAGGCTGTGAAGGTTTCGTTTTAGATTTTACTCTAAAATACTCGGATGTTTGCGTCCGGGTTCGTTTGATTGTCAATATCGGCGAACGTAGGGACTAACATATGTTCTGAACGGTGACAGCATTAGCGCGGACTGATATTATTGTGGGATTAGGGTGTACCCTTACAGCTATAGGACTGAGGGCGTCAGAATGAGAGAAGGAGGAGGACGTAGATGAGAGTAACATGGATGATAAGCGTCAAAGCGTAAGCGAAAGGGGCTTGACATAAAGACTTTAGCATAGGGTTATGTCATTAAGAGTGAGTTCATGACTGTTCGCTTATGAGTGGCAAGATTAAAATATGAGGATAGGAATGAGAGGATGAGAGTGCCAGGGTTGAGTGGTCAGGGTAATGATTTAAGCAGCAGATTGTAAGAATAAAGGTTTAAACAGGAAGACGGAGGGATTGTTGAACAAGAAGAGGTATCGAAGAGTGAGCATGTCAAAAGGATTTAGATGTGGGTGTGGATAGAAATGAGTATTAGAATATGGTTGCAAGTGTAGAGATCGGAGAATAAGAACGTTTGAATAGGAATGACAGGATAAAAGTGTCAGTATTTGTGAGAGGAATTGTGTGAAGACATGAGTGCAAGTAGAAGTCTGGTAGGTGAGGATTGTGAAGAGAAAGGTGGAACGACAACAATGCGCGCAAAGACATAGCAGCATAAGAATGAGAAGAGGATCGAGATATATGTGTGTAATACGCTGAGGATAAGAGTGTGATTCCAGGCGTGTGAGAATAGGATGTAAGCGAATGCTACGGAGGATAAATGACGTTAGGATGCTGGTGGTAGAATAAAGATGGCAGAATAAATGTATATAGTAAAGCTGTAGTTATACGTGTGAGCATATGGGTGGTTAGATAAAGGCGTTAATATAGGAATGGGAAGATGAGAATCTCAATACCAGAGTGTCAAGGTAACGACGCGAGAAAAGTATAGAGATGAAAGGCCTGAATAAACAGGTGGAAAAATGCATGCATGAGTTCGGGTTTTGGGCAATAAGGATCTAAAAATGAGGGCGACAGGATTGGAATGTTAAGAGATTTGAGAAGTGAGCAGAGAGAAGTATCAGAGTATGGATGATAGAGTACCCGTGGCAGAATAAAGTCATTCTCACAGTAGTAGAAGAGTAAGAGTGTTAGGATCACGATATAGGGGTAATGACATGAGCATAGGGCTGAGAGGATTAGGGTGTGACTAGAGAGGTGAGGAGAAGTGCATTGGATCATTGGTGCGTAGTGCAGAGTACGAAGCTAAGGGCATGAGAATGTGTGTGCCAAGAAGATAGAGACTTTGGCGCGAAGGAGTCTCAGAATGAAGATCTGAGGATAAAGAGGTCTCTCTTGGTGGTTGCTGTTCTTGTTTGTTAGTACATTTGTGCGTTCGACGTGAGTCCGCTTTGGATTTCATCGGAGGCTCTGTCTAATGGGTGTGGTATGTACCGACGTGTGAGTCTCAAGTTTGGTTCTACGGTTCAGTATACTACAAAGCGTAAGCATGATTAGGTGGGTAGATATGATGACTCTATTCATATGAGAAGATTATCTGGTTTTACTTGAGTCCAATTTATCAATACATTTAGCAACGTGGCAGCCAATATTCTATCTTTTCATTTCTGGCTTTCAGGATTGAGCTAAGCGAGGCTCGTGGAGCCGAAGCGTTACTTTTTAATCTATTGTTTCGAAAAATCAAATTTCGACTGTGCAAAAATAAGATTTCTTGGCTGCGAGATGAATTAGTTTTTTCCTATTTCATCTTGTTATTGCTTGATATAGCTTATTAAAAAAACAGAATACACTACAACATCCACAATGAAAAACTCTACAAATTACATTGGATAATTATACATAGGGTTATCCAAACGTAGTGGCTAAGGTTCTTCTTTTTCTTATAAATAGCGAAAAAAATTTTCTTTTTGTCCAAATACATAGAGCGTCTTTCGCTCTATCTTTCTGTGCTATTGGACCAATATCCAACTAAGATTATAATAATAAAGTTTCGAAAAAGTTTTTTTTTCTAGAACTCTAGCTGGTAGCCACAGTGAATAAAATCATCTACACGTGTATTTTTATTTCGTTTTTTCTTGACTTTTCTCTTGTTCTTTCTTTAATCATCGTCTTCTTATCTCTCATAATAACTAAACATCCATACATAGGTATTCATTAACGCCATATTATATTTGTGTGCACGTGTCGTTTATTTGCTTACATTCACGAAAGTCAGAAAAATAAAATCAAGTTCAAATCTAGTCGTATTTTTTCTGTTTCAGATGCGCACAGAAAACTTTTGGTTCTACATTAAAGTGCGTACTATGCTTAATATTCAAGCAAGAATTTTTCATGATGGATTGTATGCTGTTTATGGTAATCAAGCTACTTCTCTCAGAACAGTTGAAAGGTGGTCGAAACTGTTTCGTGAAGGTCGAAAAGAAATTGAAGACAAAGCACTACCTGGTAGACCTCTCACTGAAACAACATCTGAAAATATTGAACAAATATGCCTTTTTATCAATGATGATCCTTATCTCACAATAGAAGAGTTACAAGAGCAAAACTGATTTAAGCTGTAGTACGGTTTATCGAATCATCACCAATCAATTAAACCTTAGAAAGATCACCACACGTTATATACCCAAAGATTTGACCGATTTTCAATGTGCTGAACGAGTTGAAATATATAAAGAAAACTTAGCAAAATTTTGACAAGGGATATGATGATTATGTGATATAATAACTAGTGACGAATTATGGTTTTATCATAAAGAAATTGGTTAAAAGTCATCAAATTCAGCGTCGGTGAGAAGAGATCATCCACCTACTGTACTTTGGCAACTAAAGTATATTCCAAGGACCTGGTTAGCCATATTTTTTTAAGTTGAACGGTCCTCTACTCATTCATCGTTTGCAACGAAAACAAACTATTGACCAACAGTATTATATTGACAATTGTGTACGTCTTCTCGTCGATGAAGTTAAATGCCAAAGATCTTCATACGGGATCCATAGCATTGAAATCCATCATGACAATGGAAAACCATATGTTCACAGAGATATGTCTAGTTATCTTGAATTAAAAGGTTTCACACTAATACCACATCCACCTAACTCTTCTGATTTATCAATATGCGAGTTTTGATTATGTAATTTGATCAAAGAATATCTAGCCGATCAAAGTGATTCGCAATCATTATATGACATTGTGATTGATTTCATGTATTCTTTGAATAAAGAAGAATATAGGAAAAAATATCCGAAAAATGAAATGAAAGGATATAGTTGTGTACAGATAATCAAGGCGAATATTTTGAACATTTGATAAAATAAGAAATAGATAAACTTATCGTTGCAGTTTTTTATTCTATCACTATTACTTCTGGTCCACTGTAAAATATATGTTTAGTTATTATGCGAGACAAGAAGACTATGATGAAAGAAAGAACCAAAGAAAAAACGAAAAAAAAACACATGTAAATGATATTATGCACTATTGCTACCAGCTAGAATTTCACAAAATTTTTTTTGTTGAAATTTTATTATTACGACCTTAGTTGGATATTGATCAAATAGTATAGAAATATATGGGTCGAAAGACGCTCTATCTATTTGTAAAAAAAAGGAAAATTTTTTCGCTATCTATAAGAAAAAGAAGAACCTCCGCTACTAGTTTAGGATAACCCTAAGTAAAAAGATGAACTGAGAAAAATACGAATTGATTTTGTATCACAACATGCCATTTCTGTGGAGTCGAGTTTTATCACTCAAAATTGTGTCTGTTTTAAAAAGTAAAGGAGCAATTGTAAAAAAGCGATCTTATGAATATAGTAGAGCTTTTCACGATGCGTGTTTTGACATATCTTGTTTTTCTAATGTGTTTCATGGCGTAAAATATTGGATGAAACGGACGGCATAACGCGTTTCCAAGACTGTAGCATGCATTTCGCGACGGTTTTTCATTACTGGATGCGTTTCACAGCATTCTTACTTGGATAGAATGCGTTTTGCTGCCGTCGTTTTTTCGAAACGATCCGAAACGCTACTCTTCCAAGTAATATGCTGCCGAACGCACTTCGGTCGATAGGCAACGTGTTTCAGAGACACGAATTGGAGAAAATGTGAAATGCGTTTCTTTTTCAAACTCGTTTTGCATTGTTTTTGCTTAGAATGATGCAAAATGCACCCGTTCTGAATATAGAACCCCACGGGAATTCATCTACACAAAGCATGTGAGTTAGGCGAAGTGAACTCTCTGATATTATTGTGAAAATGATATGAAATAGCATTTGATAAGTCTGCTCTTCACACTGATTTTTACCATAAAGTTCATGGGTTAGATTTCTTAAAGTTAAGATCAAAGTTGAATTCTTCTAAAAGCTCAGGTTACTCGACCATTATCTAAACCTGATTCAAATTTATACTAATATTGAACAGCGAAGTGTAACAAAAATATGTTCTTCTCCCTTGAAAGCTCATTTCATAACGTTTTTATTGAAAGAAAATGCATTTCGTAACGTTCAACCCAGAACTGCTTTAAATATCGAATAATTCAGAAAGATTTAGTAAAGATTGAAGGTAATATAATGAGTATGACAGCCTTTGGGTATTTGTTTGTTATCACCCCGCAAAAGTTTTTTTTACTTTTTTAATATTATCATACCCTTCAACTTTCTATATTTTCATCTTATTATCATTCCTATCATGCCCGTATTATGACTAGTACATGTTTCCTTTCTTTCTATTATTGTTGTGATGCCAGCATGTATGCGATTTCATCTATATCTTCTTTCGTTCTGCTATCATGCATGAATGCATGTATGTATGGTTCTAGTATATTCAAGTGCATTCTTTCTTTTCTTTCTATCTCTATCTTATATATAGTGTTCATGTAGATCTCTCTAGTAGGTTCTTTGCTCTCACGTATATATATCCGTCTGTTAAACAATAAAAATGTATGTGTGACGATCAGCTTTATCTTGACTAGTAGATAGTACGTGACAGATCATCATATTCTGTACACATTTTCATCATGAATTTCCTACGTTTGTCTGAACAAATTCCTGATAAGATTTCAAGCGTCGAATACTTACAACAACGTGGAATAATACAAGCTCAAAGATCTTGGAAGAATGGCCACAAGATGAAATTGTCCTTGGGTGCTAAAGATCGATGGAGATGCTGCTTAAGTGGATGTCGTCAAGATAAAGGTTTACGCACAAAAAATTGGTTAGTTGTTTCGAGGCTTCGTCTTCGAAAAGTCATTTTATTCATTTATTCTTGGTCTCGAAAGAGGACATCGGTGGAATCTTCAAAAGATGAACTTGAAATCGGTCAAAATGCTGTCGTGGATTGGAACAACTACTTAAGGGGAGTATGTGCTTGGAAGCTTCAACAGACACAAATGATAATTGGAGGAACCAATACCACTGTGGAGATCGACGAAAGTCTATTCAGTCGAAGAAAAAATCATGCTGGACGTAACTTATATTGCCGCAGCAATGGGTCTTAGGTGAAATCTGCCGAGAAACTGGTGAGTGTTTTATGGAAACTGTTCCAGATAGAAGTGCAGCCACGCTTCTTCCGATCATCACCAGTCGAGTCAAACCCGGAACAACAATCATAACAGACAAATGGCGCAGTTACAACGAATTGGCTGCCACTGGCTTTACTCACCTTACCGTCAGTCATAAGTACAATTTCGTAGATCCACAAAGTGGAGCCCACACGCAAACTATCGAAAGAGCTTGGCGAGGTCCGAAGGATGAAAACAGGAAAAGGCAAGGGATCAATCGAGCTTTTGTCGATTCATATCTATGTGAACATATATGGCGTTCAAGGCTGAATGGACGTGATTCGTTTGATGCGATTCTAGATGATATCGCCGCATTTAGGCCACGAGAAGACTAATACTAGTGATGTTCTGTTTTATTTGTTATGATCTTATTTTATCTCAGAATAGAAATTTAAAAAAAATTAAAAAATGTTTGCGGGGCCATAACAAACAAGTACCTAGCTTTGTTTAGTTATTCCTCGACAAAAGAATTCGTGCGTTATTTATAGTATGAATAATCATTGATATGGATTGATATTTCGACTACTTGAGATTAATCGATGATACTGTGTTCAGTACTACTAAATAGAAATTTAGTTCGGACAGTATTGATGTAAACATGACTTTTTAATAAAAGAGATTCGACTTATAGACGAAAATTACTTTTCATTTCGTAATGTAAGTCGGTAAAAGGATGACGAATTTACATTTACAAAAATCCATTAAATCAAGAAAAAAATTTAGAAGATTTATTTTTAAATTTTTCAAAATTTATATCTAAGAGATTCAACTTGTTTAAATATTAAATACAATTTAAAACAATTAAAATCGTTTCAATTAGATATTTAAATTTAAATTTAGAAGATTTTAAATAAAAAAATATTTCATGAGAAGATCAAACTCCTAATTGGGTATGGGCACTAAGGAAATGATAATTTTTAATTCATTTGAATGGAATACTAAAAATCTAATTTAGTAAGTTTACGCGAGACTTTGGATGACAGTAGAATAAACACTGATATCATTAGATAATTTTAGTTGAACGGTTTGTACATGTCTTTTACTTTTATGCTCTCATGTTCGAATTCATATGTTGACTTTATTAAAATTCATGAACATTATAGTTCTAAATGTCTATGAAAAAATGTAAACGAGTACATAAATTGTATTTGCAACTCGATGATGTACTTGACGGTTTTCAGTTTTTTTTTGTCCAGAATATACAAGACTAAAGTTTGAGAAACGCTACGAAATTTTCCAGAGAAACGATCGTTCCACAGCGTTTGTTTTAGCAGATGTGAAACGCGTTAAACCGGTCAGCTTTAACGCGTTTTCGTAACTATGGAGGAACGTATTTTGAGAACGCGCTTTTTTCGCAGAAATTTACGCCATGAGGACTAAGGAAATGATGAAAAGATGAAATACAAATGGTAACGGTGTATTATCTAGAATCTGTTAGTTTTTATACCATTCTTTATATATCTACTGTTCATTCTTTAAATATGTATTTAAGAGTACCCCCCCCCCTTTCCGGAGTTTCTTGAGAACCGCTCATCAGAAAAATTTGAAATTTTCAGGGTAGATAGATCTTGATGAGTAAAGCAAAAGTTATCATAGACTCAAAATTCTCTGATGCTGTCTTCTATGAGATAATAGGGTCACAATGTCGAAAAATGGCCCTAGTTTTCGCCCCCGTTTCTCCAAAACGGTATGTTCGATTGAGCTGAAACTTTTTTTACGGATAGTAGACATTGTTTGGAGTGCATATTTTTTTTTAGTTTCTTTTTATCTTTTGTTGTTTCAATAAAAGAGTCAAAATACTGAGCCGACCCTAAAAAAACGCTTGTTTCTATTTCTCTAGCTAATTTTGTGAAAGCTGCCAAAAATCATCAGAGCAATAATTCTTGAAATGAAAAGAAATACTCACCCCAAATGATGAGTAGAATATGTAAAAAAAGTTTCGGCTCGATCTCTCTTACCATGCCGGAGAAACGGGGGCGAAACAGTACTTTTTCTGCTAAAAATTTGATTTTGAGAAAAAAGCAAAAAAATATGAAATTTTAGCTATTTTCACTATGTAAATTTAATTTCTTCTCGAATTTTTTAATCTATAAAGGCAATTGTTGGATTCCAAAATATAATCAGTAGATAGACAGTACTTGAAACTATACAATGGCCACAAAAACCAAAAATGAAAAAAACAAAAATTTTGGGCGAGGAAAGGGAAGAGGGTACCCTTAAAATATTGTTAGGTCTTGTCTTAAGGAGGGCTCCCTCTTAGAAAATCCAATTTTTCGAAGAAATATAGAAGTTGAGTTTTTATCATAGGAAGATGCAGCGAAGCTTCCTGTTTCAGAATATCTATGGCCTTTTGAAAAATGATGAGATTTTCAAAGACTTATTACATGAAACTTTGATTCTGCCATCATATTTTTCGAGAAATTTTCGTGGTTTTTAAAGATTTTCAGTTTTGGGAAAGCTGCGTTGCTCACTTGCATGAGCATTGAGTAGAACACTTTTATATGAGCGAGCATGTCAGATGGCATTAGCTACCTTCATCTCTTACGCGCTTTAAAACGGTCTACTGTAATGAATTAGTAATATCCAATTGTACTATGATTTTCTCTGGATTTGAATAAAAAAATCCATTGCTAAATTTGTTTATCGTTTTTCTCAAAATCAGTTTTTTTCGTCATGCAGTTTACGCGGGCAAGTTTTTCTCCGTAACGACTCGACATAGAAGTGATAATTCTTTTTTATTATATAGGAGACATGTAGGGCTAGGACTTAACAGGCTCCGATTTTTAAATTTCTCTTTTCCGGAAATAAAAAACTTATATAGTTCATTTCTATTAGCACTTCGAATTTGAATATTTTTCGAAAAACGTTTTTTAAAAATCAAATAAGGGGAAATTCAAAAATCAGATCCTGTTAAGTCCTAGCCCTAAGGGTACTCAACAACTTGAAAAGCGTCCGGGCTTGTTAGCTCGTATCGTTATTGTGAAATCCTTGCCCGCGCAAAGAGTAATGAATTGACTAGAACTTGTGCATTTCTTTGAAATTTGGGAGAGATATTTTAACCATAAGCCATTCTAGTCAAGACTAACATGCTCTGAAATTTTGATTGAAATCGGATGCAATATAGCAAAATTCGTTTCTGAGGGAGAGGCCCCTTAAATAGTTTTCTAGAGGATTTCAAGCGATATCTTTCGATGATGAAAAGGACTTTTATCAAATGCATGTTATAGGAAAATTCTTGAAGATGCTGAGAGATCCATTATTACTGGGACATCCGATAGTTCCAATAATAATGGACGAAACTGATCCATCGTAAAAATAAATGTATCATTATTTGAAAGAAATACAAAGGATAGTCAGTTGTTGTTCAACATTAGCTGTTGAGAGTAGGTCCCGACAAGTTCGGCTCAAGCTCAGAGCTGATTAGCTGTTTGAAACGCTTACTTGAGCGAAATGACCTTTCACAGCAGTTCGTTCGAAAGGAACTGAACTACTTCAACGATTCTTTTGAACGAACTGAACTTTCTACAGAGCGCTTCCCAAATGAACTGAGGTTCAGATTTAAATACATACTGTTCTATACGGATACCCGTAGGTCTTCAAGCCCTACTATTGGCGGGTGTCCTGGGGTCCTCAAGTTCTAGTTTTGAGAGGTACCCTTGGATCCCCAAGTCCTACTATTGGGGGTACCCTTGGGTCCTCAAGTGCTAGTTTTTGGGGGTACCCTTCACTCATCAAGTGCTAGTTTTTGGGGTACTCTTGGGTTCTCAAGTCCTAGTTTTGTAAGGTATCCTTGGGTCCCCAATCTTACTAATCGGAATACCCTTGGGTCCTCAAGTGCTACTGTTGGGAGTACCCTTGGGTTCTCCAATCCTACCATTGGTGGGACTCTTGGATCCTCAAGTCCTACTATTGGAGGTACCCATAGGTTCTCAAGTGCTATTATACAGGGGTACCCATAGGTCCTCAAGTGCTATTATACAGGGGCACCCATAGGTCCCCGAGCCTTCTTAAAGAAACGTGCCCATATGCCTTGAAGTCCTATTATAGAGGGGTTCCATTGGGAACTCAACTCCTGCTTTAGAGAGATACCTTGAATCCTCAAGGCCTACTATAATACTCGTTGTTCACACAATAAGTCATGGAAGGCCACCTAAAATCTGACTGGCCCAATTTTCGACCAATCTGATCTCAGGAGGTCCTTTTTTTCTTATTACTCGGACAGCTACTAGTCATGTTCGGGTCCATCATGAGGTTATCGAGGACGCTCTATCGAATGAGGGGTATATGTAAATGTCTTCGAACTGCATACGACCGAGAAATAGAAACTCGTCATTTGATTGGTCAATTTTTCAGCCAATGAGATTTCAGAAGCCTTTTTCTTTCTTAATACTCGGACAATGACAAATCATCTTTGGATCGATGATAGAATTATCGGGGACGCTCTATCGAATGAGGGGTATATGTGAGGGTCTCCACACTACATATCAGCGAGAAACAGAACCTCGTCATTTGATTGATCATTTGTCGGCGAATAAGAATTCATGCGAGCTTTTCAATCTTATTATCTGGACAGGTACTAGTATAGCAATACTTGAGGACCGAAGGGTACCGTTGTAATGGGCTTTGAAGACCGAAGTGTACTACTATAGTGCGCCTTGAGAGCCCAAGGGTACCGCTCTAGTGAGCCTTGAGAGCGTATGAGTATTCTGCTATGGTAGCCCTTGATGACCAATGGATACTTCTATGGGATAACCCTTGAAGACCTATGGATATCCCTATAGGATAGCCTTTGGGAACCCATGGATATCTCTATAGGATAGGCCTGGAGTACCTATAGATACCCTTATAGGAGAGCCCTTTGGGATCTGTGGATACCCTTATAGGATGACCCTTGAGGACCTGCGAACACCCTTATAGGATAGCCCTGAGGACCTGTGGATACCCCTATAGGATAGCCCTTGGGTACCTATGGATATCCCTATAGGATAGCCCTTGAGAACCTATGGATATATCTATAGGATAGGCCTGGGATACCTATGGATACTCTTATAGAATAGCTCTTGGGAATCTGTGGATACCCTTATAGGATAGCTCGGGGGAACAAACTGATTTCAATAGCTGAAATCAAGTTGAAATCACTTGAAATCATCTGAAATCACGTGAAATCACTAGAAATCACTTGAAATCACTTGAAAACACCTGAAATCACCTGAAATCACCTGAAATCATCTGAAATCACTTGAAATCATTTGAAATCACGTGAAATCATTTGAAATCATACAAACTTAGGGGTGGCACTTTAACTTTAAATGTTAAATTGGTTGAAGTTTAAAGTACTATATAATGGGGGTACCCTTGGGTCATTATATACTATATATTGAGGGTACCCTTAGGTCATCATATACTATATATTGGGGGTACCTTTGGGTCATCAACTACTATATAATGGGGGTGCCCTTGGATCATCATATACTATATATTGAGGGTACCTTTAGGTCGTCATATACTATATATTGGAGACACCCTTGGGTAATCAGCTACCATATAATGGGGTGCCCTTGGATCATCATATACTATATATTGAGGGTACCCTTAGATCATCATGTACTACATATTGGGAATATCCTTGGGTGATCAACTACTATATAATGATGGTATTCTTTGGTCATCATATACTATATATTGGGAGTATGCTTAGGCCATGATATACTATATAATGTGGGTATCCTTGGGTCTTAATATACTATATATTGGGGGTAACCCCAGTATATAGTAGTTGATGGCCCTAGGGTACCCTCAGTATATAGTATATGATGACATAACACCGAAAAAAATAAGGTACCATACGGGGTCTCGAATTTTGAAACAAAATCGAAACACTGTAGGGTTTGGTATCAACAAGGTTCCGTGTACATCCACATCTTTCATCTCTAAAAAAAGGGTTCTGCGGCACGATTTTTCTACTGCATTCAATAACCTACTAATGAGCTTATCAAACACTCACCGAACATGCGCTCCCATATAGCTGTAGTTTCCTCCAACGATCTGATTGGTTGGTACTATCCATTCATCTATTTCTAACTATTAAGCCCTCTAACCAGCTTTTGCAGCAATCTCTTTATGTTATCTTACATCCGTCTGACACTCCTCATAAATCTGTCCATCTGTCTTATCTATTACTAGCTTGCTAAATCTATCCCCTTAAAACTATTCCTACCTAATATATTCCCTTAAAACTACACTCTTAATCTATTCCCATAAATCTACCCCTTAAAGCAAATCACTGAATAATATTTCCCCTTAATCTATCCGGTTAAAACTATCCGTCCTTGATCTATCCCTTAAAACAATTTCCTTAACACTATCCCTCCTTAATCTATCCCCTTAATTTATTCCCTTAAAACTATTCCGTCTTAATCTATTCCTTAAAACAATCCCTTAACACTATTTTTCCTTAATCTAGCTATTTAAAACAATCTCCTTCATACTATACCTCCTTCATCTATTCGTTTAAAACTATCTCTCCATCTAAATCTATTCCAGTAAAACTATCTCTCTGAATGTATCTCCCTTAAAACAACCTCTCCCCCTCCCCCACTTAGATCTATTCCCATCAAACTATCCCCTCTTTAATCTTTGACTTTTAACCTAACCTGCCTTAACTTATCTCCTTAAACCTATGCTCCTCAATCTGTTTCGTTAAAATTAGCTCCTCTTAATCTATCGCCCTACACCTATCTACCTTAATCGATCCATCAAATATGCCGCCCTTAATTCCTCCCTTAAAAATTATCCTTGCTCCCCCCCCCCCCCGCTTTAGTCTATCTCTTTAAAACTATATCTCCTTTAAACTATCCCTTGAACCTATCCCGCATAATCTTTCCTCTTAAACCCATCTCTCCTTATTTGTTTCCTTAAACGTGTTCCCCAGAATCTGTCGCCTCGACATTATCCCCCTTAGCCTAATGTATTAAACCTGTCTCCCTAATCTACCTCCTTAAGCCTATCTTCCTTGACCTATCTGCTAAAATCTATCTCCTTTAATCTATCCTCTAAAATCCAATCGCTCTCAGCAGATTCATTTGCTTAATTCTATCTGTTTATCGCGTATTCTTGAATGTATTCTCCTTAAGTTATTGCCTCCATTATGTATCGTGTTTAATTCGCGTCTTAGCGTCATATAACTAAATCTGAACCATGAAATCTACTGTTAACATTTAAATTTCTTTCTCCTAACATCTAAATGTTAAGGTCGAAGCACTAAATGCATCCTTCACGCTTATATGTTAATCTAAATTGTTAACTCCCTTTTTCACCGAATTTTTCAAAGTATATTATCTGTGGCGTTTATGCTTAGCAGTTTATACTAATATGATACGTCTGACAAGTGTACCTAATCTCTCTTGTTTGTTCTTAGCTGCTGATATGTATCCTTTGGACTTTACTACTAAGTCTGACTTGTTACATCTATCATGAATGAATTTT
>CAJNOL010002773.1:0-31804 GCA_905250125.1 Rotaria sordida | reverse complement strand
TGAATTTGCAAAAATATAGAAATAATAATTTACCGTAAATAAGCAACTAAATAATCTGAATATGATGGTGAACAAAAATTTTCTATTAAACTTTGTTCATTTCCTTCTTTATATATATTATCAATAATTTCAATAACAACATCACGTACATCTTCAACTGTAAAATCTAAATAACCTAATTTAACAAGTTGATCTTTTAAATCATATGTTAATTGACGAAAACGTTCGAGTTCTTTTTTATTATTTAAATTTTTTTCAAGATAACCAAATGCAAATGCACGATAAAAACCATTTCCATCACCACGTATACGTCGAATATACTTATATGTTTTCATTAATTCCTTTTTTTTTGTCAAAATATAATTTTTATTTTATTTGTATTAATCTTACTTACTGCTATTTTATCATCTGATGCATATTCATTTTGTAATTGAGCTGTTGGAATTTTATTACTTACTAATGGTTGACTTTCAGCTATCTTAATAAAAGAAAATGATGAAAAGTTTTAATAGAAAGATGATTAGTTTAAATACTTCTCTCTCTATTTCATTTAGTTGTAGCTGAGTTTGTTGACATATATCCATATCTAAATAGATAGTTTTAATTTTTTAGAAAATATTGACGTGCTTATCGATTAGCTAACCATGCGATGTACAATTGAAATTACTGGTATCTATATTATCACTAGCTGAAACAGATAATGAATTAAATTTAGAAGTATAAGACGACTTATGAAATTAGTTCTGGGATGAGAAAACGATAAAAAAAAGAGAAGGAAGAAATGGTATAAGTTTATTTATTTGTTTATGGGAGCCAATAGAAATAAATTAGAGATTAGATGTCGTTGCATAAAAAGGCAGCAATGTTTTTAATAATAAGTTTTATTTATTACTTTGCTACTAAATTGAAAAAACTCTGTGATGAAAAAGATTTCGCATTCCAAGCACTTTTGGTTTTCTTCATGAGATTGATGAGAGTCAGAGACAAAGTCTGCCAAACTCATAAAGATAGCATTTACAAAGGTAAGAAATTTTTCTCTTTATTATGAATAGCTAATTTTACATGACACAAGGCTTCAACTAGGCATGCACCAAACCCAAACTGTTTGGGAGTTTGGGTTTGAGTTTGGGTATTGTGTGTGGGTTTCAGTTTGCTACATAAACTCACTGAACTACTGAACTTTAAATGCAGTGCCATTTGCGTCAAGTCTCTTCTTTATATTTAGCTATTTATTCTATATAGATATGAGCAAAAGCATATTTCTATGCATCACATTGTTAAACAGTGAAATAAAGTCATTCTGAATTCCAACAGAATAGCTTGAAGAATGGATCATTTTGATTGGTTTGCCTATGATCTAATTGATGGAACATCGAAATTACATTTCTCAGTTAGAGAAGCTATTGTTCGATATTTTGTAATAGTCAAACATTGATTTTTAAGGAGAGGAGAGTGGTAGGAAACCCGAATTCAAACTCGATTTTCTTGAGACTGAAGGATGACCTACAATGAATGAGGGTCTTTGCCTTTTCGCAATATCTTCTCTATTTTTTATAGATTTAGACTGAATATTTTCTGAGCGATGCAGCATTTGATTCTCCACGAAACTGCATACATGTGGATGCCACAGACAGTGACGTAGCCAGGAATCTTTAAGTCATGGGCCGTTTTCCAGATAAATTATTTTGAGAAGTGGGCAGCAATGAGCAATTAAAAATCAATTGGGATACAATTTTTTAAACTTATTGGCATCACAAAAACCGATCTTATTGAAAAGAAGTTTGTTACTCTTAACTAAGAGGCGAGCTCCTTTGCTTTTGTGAAACACGATCTAAAAGGAGTGCTGAAGCGTATAGTGGTAGAAATTTGAGTCCGCCCCCTCCCACAGTGGACAGAAAAGGGAATCAGAAGCAATTCTTTCAATGATTGCAGCTAATAACTTAATAGTTTGTGTACATTTAGCTGACACTTCATACCAATTATCTGCGCTTATTCAACCTCCCTTACTCGAAAATTGCAAATTAGCACAATAAAAAGTCGTTGTTCCATTATAGTGTTGTTTAGCAAAAACGAGACAACAATTTTTTTTCATATACTTGATACAATTATTAACTATGGATTAATTATTCTTCAAAAGCCTGAAGCAGTTTATCATCAATAATTTGTTTCCAACTTTTGAATTCTCGCAGAAAAAATATAATAAGGGTGCAAATTAGACATCATTTTACAGTTTTCATTCGATATTCATCTTAATGTACGAATTACCTAAATGTAAAATCTTAAGACTTGTAAGGAAAAGTTCACTGTTTGGTTATAGTGGAGCACACATATACGTGTATATCAAACATCTCTAGAAAAAAATATGTGTTTTAGTAGTTTACTACTTGGAGGGTGGGTGTGGGTTGAATTAAGAACAACACCCACCCACACCCTATATGTTTATTATAATATTATTAGTTAAGGAATAAATAAATAGAGGAGGATATAAGAGCAAAGACTTTTCTCTGTAACTATATCGTGACCAGTCACATACGGCCAAGTGCAAGATATTTATTATGTACAAAACAAATTACCACAGAGGACATTGTGTTCCAGTTCGATCCTATGCATTCTCAAATAACACAAGGCACATGTTCGACTAAATTGAACGTAGACAAAACAATAATTTTTCATTGTAGCAGTTATATACACTTGTGCTAATTCAGTTTCATTGGTAACAATATCAAGTATTATCGTTGAGTTACAACTCAATTGATTCAAATTAGTGAATCTCTAGTGTGAAATTCGTCAATAAACTTTTTGTTTCTCGATAGTGTATTCGTCAGTTGGCGAAAAGTAAGATTGGCGATGGTATATTACTCCTCCAATACCTTCATCAAATTATTTTCTTCAAAGTCTTTTTTTTATATTTTAAATGAGTTTGTCGCAAATTCAAATACCCCACCTAATGAGAGAGCCATTAAATTACATGAATTTTATGTCTTTACACTATAGTAGTTCTTTGATATGAATATCACGGTATTCACGTATGAATTGTTCCTATTATTTAAATTTATATTTTTCACACGCACTACTGAACTTTTTTTGCGTTGTCATATATCTGTCACAATTATTTCTAGATTCTATTTAATGCTTTGAAATCTTCATGGCGGCATAACAACGACAGAAGATGTTCATGTATGTATAATATTACAGAATGAAACTGATGCCATGCTTTTATCATTAATACTCTATAATAATTATCATGCAAATTTTATGTTCATTAATTTAAGAAAATGAACGCTCCGTTGTTCTGCTGTCGGTATCTAATATAAAATAGCTTCGTTACGAGGAAAAAAAATTGTGTTACAAGTAGAAACATTTTCTTTCATGATGCTTCGGCACAGACGTCAGATCTATTTATGGGCGCTTGTCATAAATGAAAGAACAGAGCGCTTTATTCATCATATTCTATTATTTCGAAGTGTTTATTTGATTCAGTAATGACATTTTCTCATTTTAGATAGGCATAATCCTATAATCAAAGTTTGCATAGCTGAATCCATTTTTTACTTCAAATTTTCAAGTTGATTAATTTTTTGGTTAAAATAGGTCTTTTTTTCCAAAAATACCGATTTTCTAAAAAGTTTGATCGAAGGCTTCTGAGATCAAGGAATCCTAATCTACACATGGTTTATCGAAATTCTCGAGATGAGTTATCTTGCTCAAGAGATGCCACATTCCTATTCTTACGGTTTCGGTAAGTGTAATCAGAAAATCGTTACTTTTTCAAAAAACATCCTTTTTAACAAAAAAAAACTCAACTCGAAAATTTGAAGAAAAAAATGGATTTAGCTATGTAGGAGTCCAGACAGACTCGATATCCGGTCCAATTATGATCTAGTCAGTCACTCAGAACTGGGATTGATGCATACCTTCATAAGTATAAAAGAGAATTTTTCTTTGTACTCTACTGTATTTGCTTAGAGATAATTTTAAAAATTAGAAAATTTATTTAAGACGTTAAGCAATGCGTTATGATGAATTTTTATCATCATAAAAGTGCTTTCATAATAAATTCACAGATGTTCGAAATCAAATTGTAGAACATGATCATTTGGTTGAGATGAATTTGTACATTTTTATTTTGAGATGTCTTCTTCGAACATCACCAATGATATCGTTGCTGCCACCAATGCTCTTCTTTGGGATTCAGTTTTGTTTGTTCGATGCTGGTGTATAACAATGTTTATTCTTGGCTGTGTTGGACATTCATTGAATATTTATCTATTTACACGTCCTGCACTTTATTCTAATCCATGCGGCAGATATTTTCTGGCATCAGCCATTAGTGGCTATCTTGTCGTTTTTGTTAATATTCCAATACGTTTTCTCCAATTGGGTTACAAATTGAGTTTATTTCTTGTATCAGTGGAAATATGCAAAATTGTGTCATTTCTGTTTTTCTCGATAAGGTATTCTAAATTGTGATGATAGAATAGAATCGAATGAATCTTTTTTTTTTGTTTTCTTTTATAGAATTTTACCGTGTTGGTTTATAGCTCTTGCTTCTGCTGATCGGTATGTATGAGTGACATAAATGCTCACATTGACAATATATACTATTTTTTCTCTTTAAGATTTTTCTGTAGTTCAAGATCAGCTACACTTCGTTGTTGGAGGTCAATTCGTGTTTCCAAGTATTTAATTTCACTTACACTTCTGTTCGTTGTTTTAATACACGTGCCAGTACTCATCTTTTATACAATCAATCCACAATCAAGAACGTGTCTCGGTCAACCTAGTTTATTTCAGGAAGCGATTACATATATCAATTTGATTGTATGGTGTGTGATTCCATCTTCGGCTATGCTTGTGTTTTGTTATCTCACGATTCGTCATATCAAGCAATCAGCTCGAAACCTTACACAGCAAAATACTGCAAATCAACAACAAAAACGAACTAAGTTTATTGATCGACAATTGTTTCAAGTAGCGCTTATTCAGTCAATTCTATTTGCATCAACATCAGCTTGTGGTGTTGCTAGACTGTACCTTGTCATCACCACCACCCCACAAAACAATCCACTACAAGCCGCTAAGCAAAATCTTCTTACGAATATACTCTCACTCATTGGTTTTCTCGGCCCATGTGCTAGCTTTTATCTATGTACATTATCGAGTCAATTGTTTCGGCGTGAACTTCTAAAACTATTTCATTTTCGACAAACTAATGTTGTAGATGTGTGTATGAACGTATTTCCAATGCAGAACAAAAACAATTAATTGCTTGATTTAATTATAATTTAACAGAATTTATCATAAAACGTTTTGCTTTTCTTATGTTTAACCTTGCTATTCAAATAAAAAACTTCGTCAAAGATGCTTGATTGTATGTGTTGTCGTAAGCAAAACATTAGTGTTTTCATTTGCACTAATAAAAGTCAATACTACACATCGAAATTATTTCAATAATAAATGCGGAAACTTCGGATTTAAATCCGAGAGTTATGTGTACTTCAAAAAGTGAATGAGACAGATGAGTCGTTCTAGAACGTGTGGACATCAAAATTATACTGGGGAACCTACCCTCTAAACTGTTGATTTTTATTGAGTATTGCCAAACCAATAGGACTTGGGACTGAATACAGCTCAAATTTGAACTCTTCCCCTTGATTTACCCTAAGAAAGTCGTTTTTCCTATAACTTGATTTCTATTGGTCACTGCTCAACCAACAGTATTTCGATGGAAGTGGAATACAGATTCGAGTTCTCCATCTCAGAAAACCTCGAACTATCATCACTGTGATCGGAAGATAGAGCTCTATTTGTGGATCAATTAGATCGTGGACAAAAATATAACCTAGTTCTCTTTAATTATCTTTGTGATAGATGAGCCAACCTTCTTGTTTCTTTATGTTTTATATACCATTTTGTAGCTCGTGAAATTCTCTATCGAATGGTATATAATAGTTGGGGTTTTAGTTGACTATGATAGGAAAAGCCTTTTACGAAAGTGGGGATGGGTCGATCTTTCCATAGGGAAGGTGCAGGGAAAAATGAGTATTTTTGCAATAACTCAGGAAGGGCTCGGCCAATCCTTCTCATCTTCGAACTCGACCGAGATATTGTTAAGACTGAACTGTGTAGAAAATTTCATCGCGATCGGACTCTCCTTTCGAAAGTTATCGAATAAACGGACGGAGGGACGGACGGCCGGCCGGACACACTGACCGATTTTAGTAGTGTACTCACTTTTTGAGTACACAAAAAAACAAAGTCTCAGTGTGCATTATTTTGAAGGTAAGGGTGTAAGACTAACGAGGGAAGATCCCCAAGTGTGTGTCTAAGTTTTGAATGGGATATATACCAGTTTGTAGAGCTCGATGTGCTGATCCTCGTGGGTGTGGGTTTAGATCTTCTCATCACACCCACACCCCACACCCAACCTCACCCATACTAACACTCACACCCAACCCCACCCACACTAACACTCACACCCACACCCTATAATTATACAAAAAAGAAACAAAAATCTATTATAATTTAGTGTCGTCCAGTACTTGTCTATATACAACATGACAAAAGTATGATCAATAACATATTTTGTTGTGGGATATTCCGCTCGACAACTATTATCAATTATTTACTTGACAATTATATTGTATGGCCATGGGATGTTACTTTAGAATCGAATAGAAATATGTAAGTCATATTATTATTTGTTAATTTCCAACACAAACATTTTAACAATTTCATTATTTACATAAAAACAATATTCGTTTAAAAGAAAAATTTGTTTTCGATATATTTGAATTCTTTATTTAAATTGAAATCAGATCTTTTTTCAAGCGACATAATCGTCTTTCTTTATAAAGAAAGGTTTTCTTTTTGAATTAGACTTCAAAGTATTTGGAAAGAAATGTTCTCGACTGAACTTCCGGATAGCCAAAATGTAGAAGAATATCCAATGCTGATTGGAATCATGCGACTTTTTGAAGAGAAAAAAAATGACTCATTAATATCCGAATATCAATTCAAAATATTGCTCAAAGGTGATACTTTAATACGAACTCAAGAAAAGTCTACTCGAGATAATGTGCTTGATGAATTGGCTGTTTTCAAAGAAGAATGCGATGAAAATGAACGAACTTTAGTGAGTTTTTGTTTAATACATTTATTTAGTTTGATTCAGCAGACAAAAGAAACAATACTGAGAAATCGAACAAACTGCAAAAACTATCATTATTTGTATTGATTTCGTTTCAGTCATTTGATTTCTTCTCCAAGACTGGCCTTTGTTGGGATGTAATTCTTGAAATACTCAAATATTTCACATTAAACGATGCAATCAATCTATTTTCTCTTAATATTCTTCCTTTATTACATCGATATAAAAAAAGAGTAGAGATTTTTCAACCGTCTGATACATTTATCAAAATGATTCTTCGAAAACTGGAACTTGAACAAATTGTTTCCTTACGTTTTAATACAAATTTTTATCCAGCACAGTCAATATTAAACTCATTAAATGTTTTTACTAATATTACTTCACTGAGTCTTCTCAACTTGCATGAAATATCTTCCATCTCCAAGTGCGAAATATATTTTCCTAAATTGATTCGTCTCTCTTTTTGGTATGACAATGAAGTTAGTCTTCGTGTTTTGAGTCCTATGATAAATCATCTGTACCGTTCAGTCAAACGACTTGAAGTTCACTGTACAGGATTAGTATGCGCCCATTCTAATGCTGAATTATACAATGTGATGTTCTGGAGAAACAGTTCCATTGAATATTTTCTTCTTGATATGAATAAATTTTCGTTATTTCCAACAAATGATTGCTTGCAACATCATGAATCATGTTCTTTAATGACAACTGTTGATTTTATGGAAAATATGCGTAATATTCGACATGTTCAATTAACTACTACTAAATACAACATAAATCCATTATTAAATTTAAATGAATGGATAAGATTGGCAACTAATTGTAATGTATTGAACAAAATAACCTTGGGCATAGTCGGAAATATGATACCAGATAAAGAATCAACGCAGAAAATATTAAAAATTCAAAAGGAATTGCAACAAAAAATCAAATTTCAAGTTAGAAACGTATGATTACTTGCACTTAATATACATTGGGTATAAAAGTTTTTTAATGACTTTTTCAAATACAGATGAATAAAAGAAAAAAAAATGTAAAACTCAATAGCTTTTAATTTCCAATAATTATAGAGTCATTTTTCTTATTAACATTTCAGCAATACTTCTATTATTCACGGAATGAGAGTGTGGTTTTTTTCTTGTTGATATCCACATCCCTTCTTCTGGTGTCATTTTTGAAAGAAGAATTCGACAGTTTCAAAAAACATTGATAAATGCTTCGATAATAAATTTTTCTCATGATTTTTTGTTATATTATTCTTGATAGAAACTTTTAGAATTTTACTATAAATTTCAGTAGCCGTTTTTATTCACTGGAATAATAATAAAATTAGTTTTTTTCTTACTGTAAATAGAATCCTTCATCAACTTGAAACATCAATCATGCGATCTAGCATTCGTTGTGTAGAAAGCACAGCCACTTATTTAGAAGTATAAGTTCTAATCGTTTTTAAAGTAGAACTAATAAGAAATTTCACGGGGATGAATTGAATTTCCAGAAGTTAAAAATGAAATATAGTTTAGACTAACTGTACTTTCGAAATTCTCTTTATCATTAAAATATGAAATCGAAACTCGTATGAAGACTAACAAATCGTGACATACAAGTTGCAATAGTTCAACCGTTGTATACAAAATAATTTCTTAGCTCAACGAATGAAACTTAATTCTTTTTGGTACAAAAGAAAGTTTATCTGATTAGAATTGGATATGGGTTTTTGTGGGTCATCATATGACCTATACTCACTGACGCCCACACCCAGTTGTCGTTATCGTTAGAACTTAAATTACATTGTTTTAGACATCAATTTAATGTTGTTTGTCATGTGGAATGAGCCAAAGTAGACAATGTAAATTGAACAGCATTATTATTTTCATTACAATAGCAATTAGGGATTGCTGTAATTTGATCTAAATATTGTTCATTCTACAAAATAATGAAATGAGAAGAAATTCATGAACAAGCCTTGTATATATGAGAAGAAGACATTGAAAAATAGTACTGTTACAAATCACATCATTTCTATATAATGAACGAGTGAAAAAAGCATTTCCAACGTATGAATCTTTATTTCCTAGTTCTGTAATAGAATACCAATTGAATTCGTCTCTTATATGTGTCTGATTCACAAACAAGGCAAGAGAATCTTGTCGTCATTCCTTTCGTATTTTGTCGAATGAATTATATATTTTTGCTTCTTTGCACAATCAAAAATCATGCTATGGATTATATGGTAATTGCAAATGAAAACATTATTTGCACTAAAATCATTTTTTTTGCTTCTTAGTTGTTTCATTTTTAAATTCGTTTAAATTGCAACTAAATTTCGATTTTTTTTTTCGAATATTTGTTACTTAATAAATTTGATAGAAAAAAGACGAGTATAATAGATTATTTTCAACTCTTTTCACTATATATATTAGATTCCTAAAAAATATGCCTGTTTCTTTTTTAAAGTGATTATTGTTCGACTTGAGTTTAAATTATTTCGTTTTGTTTCGAATGATTATAAATAATATAAAATTAATTTTTATTGAATTTATTAGTTATGTAGCGAAAATCTTGGATTAAAAATTCATTCCATCGTTTGAAATCTCAACTCCAAGATTCACATTTATTGAGTTCATTTTTAATGATATAATAGTTGAAACAACGATCGGTTCTGTAGCATGATAGCATTCAAACTTGTAATGTTTATTCCTTCAAGATGGGGTGTGGGTGTGACGTGAGATGCAGGTAAAGAAAACATACAACCTACATCCACACCCACACCCTCAAGGTCGAAAACGAGAAATTCTTCTCTCAATGCACAGTGCATATCGAATCGGAGATATAATTCAACTCGCGGGAGGAATATGGCAAGTTCGGCTTCGATTAATTAATGATGATCAGGGTATTTAATAGGATTACAACGGCTCATTCGAATCATGTCATGTGGACAGTGAGCGAATGAAAGAAATCAGCCAAAATCTATGAGCAACTGCTGGTCTCGACACAAGCTCAGAACAAACCAAATCTTGTTCATCTATATACCTAAATTGGATCCATCTTTTTCTTCACCTCAATAACTATGAACAAGTTCTTTTGCGAAACACGATCTAAAAGGAGTGTTGAAGTATAGAAGTAGAAATTTGGACCTCTCTCCCACAGACGTGACAGATATAGTCTCAAAAGTATAATTTATTATGTATTTTTTATAAATTACTAATAGAGAAATCCATGAGCTTATAGTCAAACTTGCAATGTCTAGGAAAATATTGATTGAATTTTGGATGATGAATCGAAGTGAGTATTGAGTATATAGAGTATTGACCTAAACCGATTTGTTGAACACATCTTTCTATTAGTAACAGCAGCTATTTCGTATTTCACATTTTAATCCCATAGGAATTACGCTAACAGCTTTTTAGAAGAATTTACTGGATTTTATGGGGGATGCAAGCATTCAATTCATTTTATTAATTTCAATAATATTTTTTTATGACGTACAACTTGAATGACTTCCAATTTATTTAATAGCATGTCTGAAGATTAAATGTCTTTTTAGAAGATAAATCATTGTCAAGATAATCATTTATTATGTTACTTAGATTATGTAAAGAAATGTATAATACACACAACAACAAAAGATTAAAATAGAGCTACAACGATTAAAGCAGAATTTAATACGAAAAGGTTTAGCTTCGTATATCGAAGCTGCTAAAAGACAATACCAAAAAAAGCAATCATCCTTTAATATTGTTGTCATCTGCATATTAAATTCAATGTTTGTTCAAAGTCATTAATTTCCTTTGACCTATTCATTTAGGTGCTACTGGCATCGTGTAATGCGATATGGCTGTTGGACGAAGAGCATGGATAACAGTATTCGGATGAATTCGTCGATCGCCATTGATTCGCAAGATTTTGTGAATTAGTCGAATGAACTCTTCTCTGTACACGCGAGCTGAAATGATGTACAAGAAAAAGGTTGTAGCATAAGAAAAATGAAAAGGAAATGGAGCAATATTGTTAGCAAAGAGTAACTCTCGTGTGGGTTGATATCCAGTCGGCAAGACCAACATTAAATAGATTATACACAGAGGCATATTGAGTACCATAAAAGTAGCCACTTGGAGAAGAAGCATTCGAGCAAGTTGTCCTTCTGTACGACGATAGCGCATAGTTGTTGCAGGAATAACACGCAGTTTACTTGTATTGTAGATTGTCAACAAGCCGAATAATCCCATAAGACATGGTGCGATGGTAGTGAACTGGATAACCTGTATCAATATGTATATTTGCTTGTAGAGAGTGTCACTTCGAACGTTACATCCAAGCCAATCATCGTCGCGCAAATCACACAGTACACAAGTGTTAATGCAGAAGAGAACGCATAAACCAGTCGAAACCAAAATCACCCATCGAGCTACAATCACATTGCTAAAGTTGCGTAATCTAACACTTGTCGAACTAGCACAAAATCGATCAATCGATGCAAGTACAATGTAGTATGGTGACAAGATTCCATTTATATCATTAATAAACTGAATCAATTTACACCAGAAAAGAGAAACAGCTTGTGCATCAATTTGATATCCATTAGCTAGTAGGTAATGAATAATCAAGATTGAATGGAGGAGATTGTTATAAGCAAGAGCAATAAAATAGTGAGAACACACATGGTTACGTAAATTGGGTCGAGTAAGTATAATAATGTTGATAGAGTTTCCCACTACACCCACAACGATAATGATAGGTAAGAGAATTCGTGCCAGTTGAATGGAAATTTCATCGAACGAGTCAGACATTTTCACTTGTTCAAATTCTTCTCAAATGAAGAGAAATATATTTTCTTAGTAGCTTATCGACCTACGTTTTTCTTCTCAGATTTATCATAATACTAAATTTAGAAATGAAGAATTTCATGTCATGTCAAGCTACTTATATTCTTTTCTCTCTCTATATATTTATTGTGCCATACAAAAGTTTTGCTTCACAATGAAGTTAATAAAATCCATTTTGAGATATAAGAATAAAAAGAAAAAAGAGAAGAAGAAAGAAAGTATAAAGAGCAACAACTAAATAAAGACAAATGATGACGATGATAATAAGAGAGGTAGAGAAGAGGAAAGATATACAAAGAATAGAGAAACTTTATATCAGTGTACATAAAGAAAAACACATATGAGTATAATCACGAGTGAGAACAACCATAACTTTATTTACTTACAGGGAAGAAGACAAAAAATATTTAAATACAAAAGTATTTAGCATATTTGTGGAACTCCTAAAGCAGTCATATTGCTTGATATGGACACCATCAAATTCAGACCAATCAATAAGACAGTGCTTGGCCTGCCTAACTAATCTGTGAAGGAACACACTATTCTTTCGAAAACCCATTTCCTTGTACCAATCAGAGCCCAATATGGGTCAAAATTTTCTGACTGAATCCAACCCAAGATCAAATATGCTTTTAGGCCAATTAAAGCAAGCTGTTTTCAGAGATTAAGCGTTTTTTTTAATGCATCGGTACAAATACTCACAAAATTGATAAGAACGAAGTCATTATCTCATCTAGAACTCGTGTTTTTCTTATGCAAACCTCGACATCGATCAATTTATTCTGCCCATGTAATCATAAAATGCATTTTTAACGCGTTTAAACGCGCCTGGAATTGAAACAGCCTCCAAACGCATTGAAATGCGTTCATCAAGGGGGGTGTTTGAACGCCTTGCAAAGTCTTGCATGCATTCAGATGCGTTTCGTGACTAAAACGCATCACAACTGATTTACAGTATTTTTTAAACGCGTTTCAATGCAATTCCTTTTACTTTTGCACCCGAATGCGCTTTCCCTATATGCAACTAATGCTTTTGAGTTCCAATCGTGCATGTAAATGTGGTTTCTCTTTCTGTTTTGCATAGACAAGATGCATCTGAACGCGTTTCTAGCTGCATGTCCACATAGTGCTATCAATAATGCAGGTTACTTCGTCACAGTACGCGTGACTAGATCTCAAACAGTAAATTGAACTACATATTTTTTATTTAAAAAAGCATAAAAATTATATAGTTAATTATATAGATGACATATTTAAGTCTTACTGCGTTTCGAATTCTTAAATAGGACTCTTCTCGATAATCTGCAGTTTCAAATATCAGTGGCTAGCATTGTATGATACAGAATATAAACACAAATAGTTGGATACAAGAAATCTCATCAGATTTATGTTCAGCATATAAAGTTATGAAGACTTAGTTAATCTGTGAAATAGAAACAAATGAGTACACGTATCAAATTTTGAAATGTACAGAACATTCATTCGAAAACGGTATTACAATAATATTATTTTGCTACATATCACTACCAGCACTTTTCTTTCACGAAAGCAATTTCGCTCTTGTATAACACATATGTTAAGCGTAGCAATTTAAATTTCAAAATAAATAAAATTTAAGTATTAAGCAAAAATGTCCATTTTAACTCAAACATGAAGTTCAAAGTTAGTTTCTATGTAAACCTATTAGAGATACAAACAGATAAGAAGTAGAAGAAACGAATGAATCTGGATGTAGCTCAGACACAATGGTAGAGTTGCTTTTAAACACAACTTGAAACAGAATTGCGTCTGAATGTGGCTAAAAACAACTTAAAATAGCGTCTAAATGCAGTCAGAACACAAAATGTGCATTCAGACACTATTGCCATCGGACGTTTAGATGCGTCCATGTGCAACAAATATTTTATTTGGGTTGGTTATGAACGCATTTACAATACATTTAATGTTTATCTGTTAAAGTCTAAAGTTTTTTCTGCTTCTTCATATACGAATTCTTACACTAAAGAGTCATATGAGACAGAAGAAACAAAATGCATATAATCGTCTACAAAATTCTCAATTCTTTAAATTTACTTTCTTCAATTTCCACTATTTTTTTTTGAAAAGTAAATTCTATAAAATTTATCTTCACCTTGCTATGATTAAAAATTTCATTCAGAGTAAAAAAGAAAAAGAAAAAATAATTACTTAATTTGAATTTAAAATTTAAATTAATTTTTTTTTACTTTAAAAAGACAAAAAAGTTAAGATGCTGGACCCATTGAGCATTTATTGAATAAGCAATTAATTATCGAAAAAACCGTTTTTCTTGTATTCTGTGATCCAAAAACTATAATTACTGTTTTTATAAAGTTAATCATATGTAACCGATGTCATGTATGCAATTTTAAGTGACACTGATAAATTAAAAAAATGAAAATATGTCAAAGTTTATATAATTTAATGAAGCAATTACTATAAATTGATCTTTTTCTCTATAAAAAGTCACATGATAATAACAGAAAAGACTGTACGAGTATTTATAGCTTCGTAGTAAGTTCAATGTCTTTCATTCTGTAGGCATCATGATCGAATCTCGTTTATTGCATTCTATTCAATAACTTAATAATGTGTTAAATTGAAATAAAAATATCACGTAGCGATGAAAATGGATCGATACCATGATATAGAGAACAATTTTTTAAAATTTAACAAATTTTGGACATCCAAAAACGCGTTTCGATGCGTCTAACAATAAACAACGTCAGGATGCGTTTCTCTATTAGAACACGTTAGGACACCCAAACGTGGCACAAACTTAAACGCGTTTGTCCGCGTTTCAAACTGGTATCGCGTTAGAACACCCGAAAATGTTGCATTTTGGATGCATCCAGACGCGTGAAATTATATTGTTGATAAACGTTCGGGGACGCGTCGAAAATTAAAAATTGGATACATGGGTTATTCGAAATAAAAATTATCCGTAAAAAGTCCAGAACAGATATTTAACACTTTATCTTTTTTTCGTCATCTTATTTTTCTTATTTATTTTATTAGCTGTTGTTTTCGATGAATTAAAACAACATTTGTGATTGCATCGTTTGTTAATATGCTTAGTCAGGAAACAATAGAGTGACATTTAGATATTCTTAGGCAAAGTGCTAGAGACTTCTCATAGCAATTATGTCAATTATTTTCTCCTTTTTCACTGTTATCAATGGAAAAGAAGTATCATTCGTCACTTTCACCCGTACCTTAGTAAGAAAAGCAAGTTGAGATCTAGCCTGTTCCATTCAAGTGCTTCTGCACAGAAACTACAAGTGAAGCGATTTCGATCTGACTGTTATGAATTGTCTCTCGTTTTTTTTAGTTAACAAGAATCGAAAAGTCCAACAAAAGAAAGGGTAACGAAAAAAACACGGGTGACTGATCCACGGAAGAAGACAAATCAAACAAGGACGAGAACAGCAAAGAGAGTCTTGGTCCATTTCAAAAGCGTTAAAACTACATAGACAGAAAGAAACTTCAAATATGAGATCAAAAAAGGAAATGGTATAAGAGAGTGGATGACTTAACACTCTTTATCAGATATTTACCATTTTATCTGAGATAGATGATTTTTGAAAATGGCACTGTGAAAGTTATTCGTTAATTGAAAAGGCAATCACGACGTCGTTCATGCGAGAAATTCCGAAAATCAAACAACTACTGATCCATTCGTCTTTTCTCTCTAGGTAATATTTTCCATTTTCTAGCGTTTCTCAAACTAGTCACTGCAACTTTGCCTTCTTATTCTACGGATCAGACAGTTTTTTTGCTTTGAGTGTGGGTGCGTATGCGCGACAGTGGTGGCTATGGCGGGTGTCTGGATTATTCTATTTCACACCCACACTCTAGACTATAATCAGCAAAGAAAATGGAAGAACTGAACAATAGGTATATCCGAACATCCGATAAATACTGTTACCTTGAGAGGTGAGTTGAGACGTAGATGTGAGTGCCAGTAAGAAAGAAATGAACAACATCTTCACTCATACATACTGTTTGTCTTCTCTTTTGTTCGTTTTACCTTTTTTTAAACATAATATTACAAAACAAAATATATCACAAGATTCGGCGTGAAATGCTCCACAATTGAGAAACAGCAACTTATTTTATATATACGTCTTTTCGTGTTAAAATGGACAATCACAAATCGCAATTATATAATTGATATTGGTTGAAAAGAAGAAATGCAATCCGGAGTTTTTCGAAAATCGGTTGCATAGGATGTTGTCCATTCCGAAAATAGAAAGTGTATATATAGAATAAACTTTTTTTTGTATATTGCAGAGCTTTTCACATTGCGTCTTGTGGTATAATTTTGTTTCTTTTTAACAGAACATATTATGTGTTTGAAATTTAAAAGACAAAATACGGTCATTTACTCAGTCCAATCCGTTACAAATTGACTGTCAGTTAATTAGTTTGCGATAATGATTGATATAAAAATCTTTTATTCAATACCAATTAAGAAACCAAAGCAAGTTCTATCAAAGATCGAAAACTTTCGAGAACCTATAAAATATCTCGAAAAACATGACAGTACGATCCTAATTTCCTGTAGTAAGAATAAGCAACCATGACAGGTTTCGTCTTTGCTTAAAGGACTCATCAGATGGCATTATTCAAATCCATCATCATAAAATGACGACGAAACTGCAAATCTATCCCTATAAAATAGAGGAGATACAGTGTTGAAATGTATGACTACATTAAGCATAAGCAGCCATGATCGGTTTCGTTCTTGCTTAAAGGACTCATCAGATGCTATATTCTTAATGTTGTCATATATTTTAATACTGTATCTCCTCTATTTTATAGGGAGGGTGTCGGTGCGGGTGCAATTGTGGATATAGTTGAAAGATAGAACATCCACACCCATCTCTGATATATAGATGCAACCTATGAACTCTAAAATTTTTGTACGTCTAAACTATTCAGTAAAGTATTCTACTTGATATCTTTTCGAGTCTGCTTTGGTTGGATTGAAAAAAAATTAAAACTAGAAATAGGACTGGAACTGCTGAATCTATGTCAAGAAATCTTCATTTTCGAATTTTCAAATTCCAGTATATATGTATCATATATTTTTGTTTCAACAATTTAACAGTGAAATTGTCGTATCTATCAGATAACTTTCACTAACGCCTTGAGGTCTTAATCACTTGAAACGATGTTAATTAAACTGTTTCACGAGTTGTTTCACCATATTGATCTCATTCACCTGAGTTCTCCTACTATTATAACATTGGAAATGATTTCGAATTATAAAATAAATCTATTTTACTGAACTGAAACTTTACAAAAAAAAAACTCAGACCAGAATCAAACATACTTTCAGTAGGACAATCAAATCTATTCCTATTGAGTATATATTTAATCGAAAAAAAATATATAATTGATCTCTTTTTATACGACTTACTTTGAAATACTTTGTTCAATAAGTTTAGCAGCTGATGTTCGTTTTTCAGTAATTTCAGTAAACCAACGTTGATATTGTTGAGTACGCTATTGTTTTAGACAAAACGCAAAAATAAAAAAATCTTTTTTTTTTCTTAATATTTACATATTTTTCATGCTTGACTAATACAAATTTCTTCTATACATCGAATTTGAATGTTTAAATATAATTTGAAGTGTTTCCAATGAACTCGATACAGCATTATGGTCATTATATTGTAAAGAAATATAACATACCATATCAACACGCTAAAATGATTCCCATTGAAAATAAAATCATTCCTTATTTGTCGAATACTGTCTGATTGAAAGATGTTATTCATTTGTATCAATATTTTTACTTATATTTATTTGTTATTGACTATTGCTTGATAATGATTGGAATTCTTACATATTTAAACCAAGTAACTGAATAAGAGGGTGGGTGTGTGGGTGGGTGTGCGTGTGGGATGTGTGGGTGTTGGTGGGGTGGGTGGGGCGTGGGTGTGGGGTGGCTGGGTGTGATTGTGAGTGGGTGTGGGTGGGTGTGGGTGCTAATGAAATAAGATAGACACGCATACCCCACACCCACCCAAACCCAATTTGCGAATTTCTTTCGTTTATTTTTGTATTCGTTGGTGAGTTTTGGTTCGATTTTCATTTTGTAGGCATGACGTTTCAAATCTTCTTTTAATATTCGATGGGCACTTGATTTGGATATGTTGTAGTCTATGGCCAAACTCCGTGCGGATACCAACTTGTTTTGGTCGAGTTTGTGCTTGACTTTTTGAATCGTTTTACTTGTTTGTGCAAGACGTGGGACCCCGGCGATGTTGATAACTGGATAGAACCAGTGTCACGAATCATCTTGCATCATCTTTTTATAGTACGCAATCCCACGAAACTATTCAGATCACAAAAGATCTTGGTGGGACCATCACTATCTTCATATTTACAAAAAAATAGTTTTTGAAGATTTTTACTTTTCATCTTATAACAAAGGCAATATACATTTGAATTAAATACGAATTATAGATACTTGTAGAGGATAACAAGAGAAATCTTTAAAAAAAATTAAGGTTGAACGAATAAGAATTGATGAAGATGTCGGTAAAATACTGAAAGGGCCATTCTTTCTGGGATACCCGCTATTTTAACATTTTTGGTTTTCAACGGCGCATCTGTATATTTTCATCATAAGCGCCTCTTTAAATCCTCTCCTAAACTCTTGTACTGTGTGATAACATCTCCGAAGCTCTTTCCTAAACCCTTATAAAATGGTTTATAAAAACTTTCATACAGAGTAAAAAAACTGGTTTATTATACGTTGCACTTTCATAAGCCCTTTAAGGGTTTATTATTCTACGCTTTCTTTTTACAGTGATGGATATTCACTTCAACAACACCCGCACTCACATTCATCTGCACTGACACCTACACGACACCCTCACACCCAATATCTACACCCATACCCCAAGTTACAGCAGCCGTCAATAATTTCTATATGGTTTAGATTTTATATATTCTGATGATTAGATTTTGTATATTTAAAGTCTATCGACAAAAGTCAGATAGTTCACTGATTATTAACCACCCAGCTTTTACAGAATGGAGGTGATCGTCATTTCAATAAGATCCTTTCGAATAACTATTCATCAATCTCGTATGTATTTTTCTGACTTTTATTCTCCAGAGTAGTAAATAGGAAGAGGACAGAAAATAATCTCCATACATCAGAGAAGAATTATATGATGAGAATTCATTTTCGACATTGGTTAAGAGGGTATGGGTGTGGGGATGTGAATGTGGGTGTTTTCTTCTTTACACACACACCCACATTCTCAAATACAACTAAGCCAATTTTTAGAAATCTCGTTTTTCTGCGATAATACAAAAGAAAATCTGTTGAATCATAACAGAATTCAATCTGTCAACTCGGATCTTTCCTGAAATTGATTTCGTATTTATATACTGTCACTATTCAGAACATGTCTATTATTGTTTCTTGTTAACATCGTTTGATAAAAACAAATAGTTATACTAGTATATTTAATGAATTATTAATTAGCAACGACATAGAAATATTTGATATATTTCAATTCAAAAACTGACTTTATTGACTCTTTTATGGATATGATTATTTTTACATGAATGAATTCGGCTGTTTTACTAAAAGAAAAATTTTTAATCAGTTTTAAATCTTTTTCTAATAAAAAAAAGGAAACTTACTCAGATGAAACAACAAGATCAACAAAATTATGATTGATATCCGTTGAATATTCATTATCTTAAATTAATCATGTTTATCTTATTTTTTGAAGTTAAAGAAAATTTAACTTACCGTTTGAGATTCCCAATTCTGCTACATCTAAACATACAAAAAATTTATATTTTAAAAGCATTATTTTTTATTCTGCGAGGGAACTACATGAATTGATCTTCATCATTTGAACTCATATTAGGCTAAATGATAGAAACTCGATAACAATGGAAAAAGACTTGAAAGGAATCGTGCCTGTGAACCAATTTAGTGAATTGACTTGAATTTATCAGAGAACAAAAAAAAAGAATATTCGTCAACATAGGGACAATACATGATTTCATTTCGTGTTATTCTTTTTCTTTATCTCTTAAAATGGAGGTGTTTTGCATTGTAAGTTTACACTCAGCAATTTTTGTTCGAGGAGTTGAAGTTTCAGATAAACAATTGCTTTTATCGATATGATTCAGTCCTAGATATGCATTAAAGCCTAAACTATTTCGGTTTGGTGAGTTTAGTCTAATGAGTTTGAGTCATTTTTTAATTATCATATATATATATAATTTCACTTTGAGTAGGAGGACTATTTTCAAGTTAAATATTCAATGTTTTAAATGAAAATTTATTTTCTTCTCTAATTTTTCGTAGACAAAAAAAAAGAAAAACATATTATAGGAATAATGTTCTTAATCTTGATGGTCATTTTCTTTTCGTCGATCACCAAATGACAAGTAAATCGATGGATAGAATTCTCTTGAATATCGACAGGTAAAATCATATGATTTAAGACGATGCGTATGTTTTATTAACCAATCAATTGATACACCTTTATAAATAGTCATACAATCATCATCAAGATCACCATCATCAAAGTATGTATCAAGATTCTCGAGTCCATTAAATCGATCAATAACATCAATAATCATTTGTTTTGATGCCACGGATATTTCCAACCGTTCAACAGATGATATTGTATAAGAAAGTCTGTCAAGAGAAATTGATCGACCAAGACCATCTAATAGGAGATAACGAATTTGTGAAGGTATAATGAATAATGGATCGAATTTCATTGATAAATGAACGACACGAGGAGTATGAGCAATAAGATTTTCAAGTTCATTAGGTAACAAACGATTAATGTTGCTTACATCGAGATATTGAACTTGTTGAAGATCAACAATCGATGATAGAATATTTAATGATAATAATGATGAACCTGAAAGTGTCAACGATTTAACTTGATGAAAACGATAATCGACTGGTGTAATTAATTTATTCATATCAAAAGAGAAATAATTGATTCTGCTTGAATAGAAAAAGTTTTGTTCAATAATCGATGGTGCTGTTGTCATATGTGGAAATTTAGCTGAAGGATACTTAAGTGTACGTGTTTGAAATCGAGGTATTGAATAGATAATTGTGCCTTTCTCTGTTTCATCTTGATAACATCCAACATACCAATGTCGTTGTTCAAGCCAAAATAATGAACGAAATGGTTCTAGTATGGATGAAATTTCCAAAATAAGATTAAACGTGAATTTGAAATTAAATCGAATAATTTGTGTTTTCAAAAGTAATTGTTCCCATCGATTAAATCCCATGAACCAGTTGCTTGACAAGTGAACTTTATCAATTGAGACAATTTAATAAGACATCGTTCAAGACATAGAAATGATATTTGAATACCTAAAATATTAGATTGAAAATGAAAAATTAATTTTTTTTTACCTTGATAAAAGTGTAATGTAAGATGAGTGAGACAATGAGAGAATCGATCAAGATTAAATGTCGAATATTGAATTTTATTATCGATAACAAGATAAAGATGAGTAAGAAAACATTGCCATTGTTGAATTAATGAATGAACATCGATATTCTCTAATAGAACAGACACATCGATATAGTTACCATCGTAATAATATCCTCCACTAATAATCAAATAGGTAAGAGCTGGAAAATGAATGTCAATAAGATCATATAAATCTTTACTATCAATTTTTAAATGAGTTAACACTTTTGCTTGTTGAGATAAGATTTTACTAATGTAATTTTCGTAATAATAATCATCAACATCATAAATTCTAATTGATAGCGATGATACGGATGCGGGTAAATCGATGAAAGTAATAGTTTCAGCTTCGATTAATGTTATAGACTGAAGTTGAAGAAATTGTTCTTTAAAATGTGGAAAATGATTAAGGAAAAGTTTCACTCGATCGGGAACATATTCATCACAAAGAATCAATGAAATAACTTGTTTTGGTTGAAGATGACGACAAATAAAATCGAATTTTGATCGACAGATTGATCGAAAATCCAATCGAAGTGGATATGAATAAACAATAGCATTTAGACGATTATTGAGATTGATGAAAATTCGAAATAAATCGAATGGAGATAAATAATCAAACAATTCAAATAATAATTCGATAGAAAGAGATTCAAATGATGAATTCATTTTCTATTATTGATATGAACTATCTAGAAAATAGAAGAAAATTTTTTGTGAATGTCTAGAACACAAATTGTTGATTTTCAACAATAGTATTATGAGCTTTTATTCTCACCAATATATCTTCATGCAAACAATCCATCGAATGTGTCTTTCTTGCATCGTCAAAAAATCAAGCATATATCAAACAATAGAAACCAAACGAGACAGAGACGGAATTTATAAGAAGGGATCTATTGTGGCTGATAGATATGATAAGAAAATGTCTTCTATCACTGTTTGTTATATGAGAAAGTCTTTATTATGAACACAACTTAGACATGATCTAAATGAATTCTGCTTATATATGTTTCACTTCACTACTCCAAGATCAATTACGTGGTTCATACTCGAGTAAATCGACAGATCAAAATTGGGTATTTCTACGAGTTAGATGAAACTTCATGTCAATCAATCATATACAGTTAAGAAAATGATACAAATCTCAGAGAAAAACATCTGAAGTTATATATAAGAACATGTTTCTATCACTAGTAACCATTTATTGGTCACACTAATATGATACATATATACTTTATTGGTCATAGTAGAAGAACGAATTGCAGAACGAGATTTTATAGGGAGCGCTCGTTCAAGGACATTTGTTCTGTGAATAGATTCTTTAGTGGCTATTGATCTTAGGCAAAGATAAAAAATGATAAAGTGATTTCAAATCGTAATAAAAATAGTGATGCGAAATGGTGACAAATAATGACAGAAAAATGCTTTTCATGTAATCCATTAATTAATCCATTTCCTGTTGGTCATTTTGTATTTATTCTCACATTGATACATATATGAATTTGGCATATAAATTGAAATTAATTGCTTCAATCGATCAGCATTGAATATTTCTGTACTAAAACTGAAATGTCGGATAGAGTATGATGTAATACGTAGAACTTCAATTTGAAAGACACATTTGTCAAATAATCTAACATAATCGAACTTCTGTTTATTCGACTATTTCCATATTCATATAAAGACCAAATGATAAACGACATAGTAGTTGTTGAACATATGATCAAGTTAATTAATCAAAATCGTATTGTTGATGAAGAGATATTCTAGAAGACTGAATTCATTCGTAGCAATAAACAGTGATTTTGACAATATTTCAATGGAAGTAAACGAAATATTTTATAGATAAATTCATTTGAGAGATTATCAAAAACAGTAACATACTCTTTTGTCAGACTAAAAAAAAACAAGATGGAGATATAAAATATTCTCTTTCATATTTTTGATAATAGACAACTATCGAAAATAAATAACGTGATTGAAACAATGAAAAAATACGATAGATAGATGAGAAACAATTTGAATTCTCTGATCCAAAACCTTAAAAAAAATGCTTTTAGATCTATAGGTAAATACTTTATTATTTTGAATGAAAACAATAATATTTAACAGCCACGTTTTTTTTTCATACATAAAAGACATTTTCCCGCTATAAATAAAAATTATATTTTGTCTTTAATTTTGAGAACGAGAACTCTGAAATCCTAATCGAACTATTATAAACAAAGGATCTGGATAAGTATGGATGTAAGTTACAATGAACAAAACATCCATACTTGCATCTATGCACCTCCATATATTATTGAACATAAACAAGTTCAACATTCAAAATGAGATCCATAAAAATATTCATGATTTTTTTTTATATTCTTTCTATTATCAAAAATAAAATAATGTCAAGAAAGTAGATCGACTTTCTAGTAAGAAAAAGAAAGAGAGTTTCTTGATCAGAACTGTACAATAGCAGACGAAAATAATATAGAGTTTTTTGTATAGTTTAATGTTACATTTGAATATTTTCCCAAAGAGACTTTCTTTTGAAACAATGATTACTTTCGATGTTGTAACGTAGATAAATAATTTTTAAAAATATACCCTTTCGACTATATAAATAATAATGATAATAGAGGGTGTGGGTGTGAATAATAATCACATGAAGCTGCACCCACACCTACATATAGTAGTTACCTAAACGGTGATGCTTCCTATTACGGCTCATTGTTATCACAATTCAGCACTAATAATAGCTCAAACTATCAAAGCAAAATCTATTCTCGTCTAGAATTATAAAATACACCGAACTCATTTTCTAGCTATAATAAATCTTCAGACATTTATCAAAACTAAACGGGCTAAGCAGCATGCCATTGAAAAATGGTTGTTGTACTTTAAAATAGAAACCACTACATCTCTCTTTCGAGATAATTTCACAACGAGTGAAGTACTCAAGCGTAGAAACAAAGATTGAATAAAAATTAGAATCAAATCTTACTCCTACTGTGCTGCAGTTAATGCACTAAAATTCTTCACATGATATGGTGCCATTCGCTAAGACAACAAAAACAAATATTAAGTAATAAGATAAAATTATTTTTTCAATTATGATAGACGTTCTGTACCTATCGATTTTAGTTTCGAAAGACTATTATCACAATTCTGTAGACATTTACGAGAACTCTGATTATTTGCACATTTTGATTTAAATCCAACAATTGAACAGACGATAGCATCAAACTCAAAACTATCGAAAAACCTGATACACTTAACATTAGTAGCAGCCGAAGTTTTTACACTTCGGATTATGATCGCAAGACTACATTCGGCATGAGTGCTGTTACTAAAGATAAGATCATTAACAACTCATTTAACTATCATTTGAAGGATATAGTTCTTCTTTTATATATGATGATTAATTTGAATGAATTAAATCTGTCTATTGTGAATACTAATGATCGCTCTAGTAGTAGTTTTACTAATGACAATTCGAAGAATGAAAACAAAAAATTGCATGTAGAGTCAGTATTTTCAGGATATAGGTCGTCAAACTATTAAAGTATTCAAAATTTTTCTTTGTTATTTAAAAATCAACTAAAATTCATTAGTTTGATTGTATTTAATAGTTTTGAAAAAAAATTTACTAATCTAAATGGATTTTAAGAGAACTTTCCTCATCTGATATCATTTCAATATTACATTCATACACATCAAAGTTTCAATAATTTAAATCATTGATGAAGATTAGAAAAGAGAATGAGACTTGATGTACTGTGCTATGATGATGTAACTTCACTTGAATTCGTTGACGGTCACGAGCACAAGAGAACATATAAATTACTCGATTAATTGAAATTTGCTATATTAACGGTGATGATTGAAAATAAAATACATCTGTTTTTAAGATTTTACATTCACTCTTAATTTTATCATCAAACTTAAAGATATTTTACTTAGGTGCTCAGACATTCCAACAGTTTATCTACATAGTTAAACTTCTTCCAATTTCTTCATTGAAAAATTTAACTGCATTTTTAAGGTGAAAAATCTCATAACAATTAAATTATGATTTTAACTTTTTCTCTTACTCTTTTTTTTTTACATGAGTAATGTGAAGAATAAATATATATTTAGAAAGTGCTCACTACAAAATAAAAAGTTAATGTTATGTGTCATATTCAAGTCAGTTCTTTTGAGCTTCGAAAACTAATTTCCGCCATCGAGATAATCCATTTTCATCTTCGTTGAATCGATGATAGGCATTGTCAGCAACTTTCCAGTCTGCCGAAATTCGTTTGGGTGGTTGGCCATCTTGAGGTTGCTTTATACCCCACCATCGCCATTTACAATTGTTAAAAGCACATGTTTTCGGTTTGGCATAGTGATCACATGTTGGGCACTTCGATACATTAGCTTTGGTGCCACCAACAAGATCGAATTGTCCAAATCCGATATTAATAATTACTGTCTTTTGATAGGCTTCACAATGTGTATTGGTACACAGAGCCTCAAGACAAAGGCCATGATTCGCTGAGTGCAAATCAGGACAATCGGAACCCCATTCATGACGTTTGAGACCACCAGTATCGCTCGCATCGACAAAATATAGACCTAACTTATTATGAACAGCAACACCATTGGCAAAATATGTGTGCGGCTTGGTAGTACGCAAGTTGTAGACACGTGTCGCTGGAGCAACAATAGTTTTCTTGCTTATGATTGGCTTTGTTTGAAGACAGCCATCGACCAAATTGTAGATGCAATCGTTGATGCGAAGCTTTCTAAGTGCACAAAAGTTACCATTACCGATGTAGAATGGATGTTCTTCTGTTACGCACAGTACATTTTTCCCAGCATTTAATTCGATGTACTCATCAATATCATGAACAAATATTTCTTCAACTGATGTAGTGACCATCTCGCCAAACAATGTAAATGCAACTAAACTGTCACCGACTTGAATCTCGCTTATGTGTTTTGTGGTTCCATCAGAAAGCGAAATGAGTGTATCGGATAGGAAACAGCCATCTCGAAATTTCTTGATTAGGTGTAACGTGAAGTCTAAATTTAATAAAATTTCATCAGAAATATGAATAAAAAGTATACAGAGTGATCCATAGAGTGATTGACTTAAAAGATTTAGATTTTAAAAATTTATGAAAAGGTAACAGAAACGTGCATTTACATTCATAGATATGATTTTCTTATCACACATTGTTGGTCGGCAGTCTGAATATGTCCTAGTTTAGATGAAACAGCAAGCAAAAATAAAACATTTTAAATACTGGAACTTCACATTGAAAGCCTAATCATTAGAAAATTTCATTTGAATGAAATATGAGGCCTCTCAGTCATTTTTAAATGCACTGTAACGGAACTCATCGAACTCACTTTTAACATATTCACTACAAAAATATAGAGGATGCTGTTCCTTGATATTGTAAGTTTGATATTTTTCTTCCAACTATCAATGCTAATACTTTAATACCTATTTACTATTGTTGCATTCTTAATTTGTACGCTCTTGAGCTTATCTCAGACATTTGAAGTTGTCAACCAATAAGTTACAAGCAATTGAGATATCAATGTAAGTATACGATTTTATCATCTCATTCGAAATTTTCACAGTTGGAAATGCCAAAAATCATTCTGTAGGATGATCGTTTATGCTCGTTAATTACGTTTCTGATTAGTTCTCATTTTATGTACGATTCATCTCTCTATCATTGAATTCTTCAGCTGTAAGTTTATAATAAAATACTTTTACACACTACATACCTTGACGAACGCCTAAATCGGACAGAATTCGCTGATCTTCAAGCTGAACATTAGCGAATAACAGACGTTGTTGAGCAGTTGCTATACCCGTTCTGTCTTCAATCTTGCGTTTGATGTCTTCGATCGTACTGCTGGCCTCACATTCGATTGTAATAGAACTACCAGCTGCCAAATACACGAAGATTTGCATTGTCGTGTATGTAACGAGCGAATATATAACTAGAATATTCTACAAATAAAGCAAAACAAAGAGATGAAAGATCATCGCTTTAATAATATGGCTATGTGATGATGAATGACTCAGATGATGTATCTTAATAGGATAGCTAACATCAATCATGTCATTCACTTAGTGGCAGATGGTAAAATACCATGAACAGAAAAAAACACAAAAAAAAAAAAAAGAACCGTAGAAAAACAATCAATAAATGAATTGATGTATTGAGAAGAAAACTACGACTTTCTCGTCGTTCAAATATGTTCTGTATAATTACTAAGGAGAAGTCTGATGCAAGATGTTGCGTACAAATCCAAATAAAACACTTTAGCGGGTTGAGCGCAATTGTGTGGGTCTCGTCAGTGTTGAATTTGACTATAGATGTCGATTGGATGTCAATGAGGAAATGTTTACTCATAACCACACATACATTTCACATTCACACCCATCGCATTTTGATGGCCAGATAAAATTAGCTACTAAAATTAATGAAAAAAATTTTTCTTCTCATCGAAAAACCAGACTAACTTACCACAATAATATCAAAGAATGTACTATCTGCAACTTTGAATTTTTGTATAAACACTTTAGTCCATTCAATAATATTATTCGTTCTAAACATGAACATTTATCAAATTTTTATCATCGAATTTTTTTTTCGCGAAATTGATATGAATATCTGTCAACAAACATATTGGCATATTCAAAAAAAAAACATTCATTAGTACAAGTTAACAATATAGTTATACAAAGTTTTTATTCAAATTCACGTTGTATATCAGATAGACTGATACAATTAATATTAATTTTCACTTATTCACAATTAATGTGAATAATGCATTGAAAAATATGGAACATAATGAGATTGGAAAACAATATGCAAATTTGCCGATAGATACACTTGAGTATTCCAACAACAAGAAAGAACATTTCAAGCGTTGTATTCATTATCTATTGTCTAGTCTCCTAAAAATAAAACTTACCATTTCGACTCATAAATATCTTTATAAGGATCATCATTGTCGACGACGAGATGAGTTATTTCACGATATACAAATTGATGATCGAAAAAGAAAAAAAAAATAAATAAATTGACTTATTAGAATTGCACATATGAAATTTTAATTTATGGTTTTAGGCCAGAATCATTGACATTAGATGGTGGAATAGATCCATCAATGTCGTCTATTGTTGAATAAGAGTGAAAATACTGAATCTGAATAGAAAAGTAAGATCTAAACATTCAGCATTGTCAACTATTTAGCTATATCATCTGTATTGAATTCTTACCCATCATCAGATATGTGTTTCATACTGGAGTTTGAAGTAGCCTATACGAAAGAATCAATTAGTTATTTTTTTCCAAGGCATCAGCTGTCCTATGAAGAGAAAGAAAAAGAACAACTTAAATAGTTACATTTCAGTCAGACAAAACTATTGAAAATATATGTTTTTATGGTTTAAAAAATATTTCTTTTGTGAAAGAACAGCTACTCTCAAGATGCTGATGTTCACAAAATTGTTTGTTTTTACAAAAACAAAAATCATTTTTTTTCTTTTGTTTTCAAGGTAAAAAACAAAAATTTTAATGTGTTTACATGGGTGTGGGGTGCGGGTGTATTTATGGGTGTGTTTCTTTCCTTCATTTACACCCACATCCCGCATCCAATGATTTTAGTTTTTATCGTAGCAAGGAAGATAGATTAGCAAGGTGAATGGATCCATAGGTGGCGCGCCAGCAATGCAATAGTTAGCAATTGCAACCCCTAAAATAAATTATTGGAATCAATAAGAACTTATTGCTTCCTCTAATTTTTCACGCTTTCCGTATATTCTAGAGTAAAACTACTTTATTCAACATATGTATACTCGATGTGATTCTGTATTTTATGTATGAAGATCGAATTTTAATCTCAGAAATTGTTTATTGCTATCCTGATGTATCTGTTTCCCGTAATATATATCAGGTATCCCACAATAATGACCAATTTTTCTATCTCATATTTTAATCTTTAAATACGTTTTTAAAAAGCACAGAAAATAGCACTAGATACAGCGTAAAGATCTCTGTAGCTACTAAGGAAAGCTTATTTTAATTGTATACTTGGTATTTTCAAAATAAGTGGAATTCTGCGCAATCAATTTTCGACGCTGCGCAAAACAGTCTCAGAGAATTTTGTTTTTTTCAAAACACAAAGTATATAATTAAAAAAGCTTTACTTTGTACACTGTAGAACTTTTTACGCTATATCTTGAGGTATATGCGATAAAACCAATCGGGTGATAAAAGAATGAAATGAGAAAAAAATGATTTGCTTACTGGAATAGAAAAATGATCTTTTAAGTACAATAGAAATTATTCTTACAGAATTTTGCTTTTTTTGGAAAATAAAAATTACACAACCAAAGTATGCTTTACTTTGCGGATTGTAGATCTTTTCACGCTGCATCTTCTGGTGTATTATACTTTTTTTAAAGGAAACATTTTAAGAGATTGTTATGTTCGATAGTTAGGTGTATAGGCGTGTGTGTGTTCGATGTCTGTTAGAACATAACTGACTAGCTGTTTATTCAACAAAAAAACATGTATGTGTATAATAAAAGAAAAAACAAGGACTAGAACGAAGTGAGAAAGAAATAAACACGAAAATAGATGTCATGACCAACACATATCATAACACCCTTCCCCTTGAAGAAAAAAGTTTTGTTCACAAACACTTTTTACTGAAAGAACATATGAAAATAACAAGAAAGAAGAAAGAAAAAAAAAACATTTATACAATATCAATAATGTCTGACAAAAAAAAAATATATAACGAAAGACAAATGAAAAGAAAATATCTGTTGGACAAACAAAATCTGATAGATGAAGAAGAAAAAAAAGAAAAAAAAACCGGAATAAGTTACCGTTCGAATTAATGATCACCTTCTAAATCTCCAATAATTCCTTGTGTTGAAACAATTGTATGGGAATATTTCTTCATAATCACGTCGAGCTTTATCAGTTTTAACACCTATAATCACTTGATCATCTTGAAATTTTACATGTCGATATTGTACACCATAATATCGAAGAACTTTTTTAACGATTCTTGGTTTAAATCGATAATAATATGATCTTGTTAAATAATATTTATATCGAAGTGATCTTAATTTGTTGTTTCTTTTTCGGTTCTTTTTTTGTTTTGCTTGAAGTGATCGTTTTTTCTTGATTCGTTGTTGATGATGTTCATTTGGATTATTCATCCCGTCAACAATCACGGAGTGGTTGTTAACACTGTTCACTTGATCATCATCATCTTGTCCGAGTTCGTCTATAACTTGTAATGGTTCATCATCATTCATAACTGATAAATAATCAATATCAATCGATTCAGTTTGATCTTGTAATAAATTAATTTTATTATTATTATTATTATTATCATTATTTTGTTCATTTCTAAAATCATTTGATTCAATTAATTGATTTAAATATATCTCATCATCTGATGAAATTAATTCATAATCAGAATCCTGAATGGATGTAAATATTTTCGACAATTTTTGAATATTAATATTTTTTTCTTCTTTTTCGATTTTGGTTGACGTAATGGTGGTGGTCGTGTTGATTGAAATGTAATAAACATTTCTTCAATGCTTGATTCTTTTGTTCCTGTAAACGACCATTGTTCAGTAATTGGTCTGATGAGATAAGTTACCGCCATCACGTCGTATTTAGCATAATTTATCATTTTTGTACGTTGTGCATGTGTTAATGATGAACCAATTGAAGATAGGCCATATGACCAATGTGACATGGTACTTGTTTTATCTATAAACAAATTAAAACTATATAAAAATGCTTTCTGTAATGACCAGAGCTGCTGTTCATTGTATGGACTTGGACGATGACATGTACAAGACGATGTTGACAATTTTCGTTGATCAGCTGTACTATCATTATTCTCCATCGCCTGTTGTTCCAGGCTCTGGACCCTACATTGAGTCCGAGCCCCCTCATACCAACCAGGAAAGTGCGGCTGAAGGTTAATTAATTCTGATTTTATTGGCCATGCGAATAAATAATTTGCTGATTCAAGTTCGAGGTTCATGTCCCCCCATGAGTATATTTCATTACGTGATCTAAAAATTAATTTAAAAATTTCTTTAATTTTTACCTACAAGTGAGATTCCCGATTTGGTAATTGTGATAGTTCGATAATAAGTACTTGTGATGGTAATGTACGAGGAATTGTATGAAATTGTATAATAGATAATTCATGGTTTGATATTTCACTTTGAGTATCTACTGAATATTGATAACAATCATTAATGTGATTTAACACTT
>CAJNOL010002772.1:0-31826 GCA_905250125.1 Rotaria sordida | reverse complement strand
CATTTGATGAAAAAACAATTCGTTCAATATATCATATAAGAAGTTTAGATGTATTTCGAATAAAACAATTACAACAAGGTAAAATTGATATAACGATATCACATGATTGGCCACGTGGTATTGTTTGGTATGGTGATGTACAACGTTTATTACAACGTAAACAATATTTTCATGATGATATATATACAAATCAACTTGGTAGTGAACCATTAGAAGAAGTTTTACTTCGAATACAACCAAAATATTGGTTTTCAGCACATTTACATGTTAAATTTTCTGCTTTAGTTGAACATACAAATGGACAATTAACACGTTTTCTTGCTTTAGATAAATGTTTACCAGGACGAGATTTTTTACAAGTAAGTTAAAAACAAAACCAACAGAAGTTCCTTTCAAGTCGAAATATTTCAGTAGTTTAGGTCATTATCAGAACAGCTTGATTCTCAGTGGAAAAGATGCTCTGTTCAGTCAGATAAGGACTTGAAAGTAGGAATCTTGTAACCAGGTTTCCAGGTCGCGAACGACTCGTATTTACTTTAACTGGATGTGTAAGATACATTTTTCGGAAAACGCACACTTGCTTGCAGAAAGAAAATAAATATTATTGATGATATTATAGAAGATTAAACAGGACAATACAGCGGAGGTGAAATATTGTGGGTTGAAGATGAGAATCTTTTCTTCGTAAACTTAAGTGTGGAAAGACTCGCGAGTTCCCTACTCTTCAGTCACAATCATATTTGTTTCTATTAAAATTAGAGATGTGCAGTTTCAGTTTACTGACCATCGACTCAGTGTAGTTACTACAGACCACATGCTGAGGCATTGGAATACATCGCTATAAAGAAAAGGTATATTTTGATAGAGTTGATGTCTCAATGCTGCAGCAAATACAGATTTATTAAAATATTGTGTGGATGTATTTGATTTTATTCTAAATGTTTTAATCAATTCAAACTTTAATTTTTGTAAATCTGAAAAATTTTACAACAGCTATTAGAATGCATAATATATCTATTGATTTTATTGTTAGCTATCATAGGTGGCAGAACTCTTAGACTTAAGGAGACTGAACTCAATTGATGTATTGTTTTTTGAAAGATAGTCTCGGATATTATAACAAAAGATTGAATAATCTGCCTTTTTGGTCATGCGCACTCAAATAAGAAATTCTGTTACGAAACCTAAAAAGATTCTTCTTTGCTACTTCCTTCTTAATCTACTACTGTTCCAGATTGTTCCTAGAAAAAAGTTAAAGAATTGTAAAAGTGAACCGCTATCTCCTTTCTTGTCATTTTTAAAATATGAACTTCATTATTTCTATAAAAGATTCTTGATATTGAACCAACGAATCCATCATCATCGCCACCAACTAATCGTTTATCACTTGATCCTGAATGGTTATGTATATTAGCAAAAACCGATCATCTATTACATGTTCAACGTACAAATACATTTTTACCATCAATATTACAAAATTCATTTACTCCAAATGAAGATGATTATCGAAAAGTACAAGATGATTTTTCAAATACATTTGAAATACCTGAAATATTTGAACTAACTGGTCCTATTCATACATTAGGTAGTGGAAATATTCCAATTGATATCGAACAATTAAGAAAAAATAATCCACAAACAGAATTATTATGTCATATGCTTGGTATACGAAATCCAATTGATGTTATACTTAATCGAAAAATTCAACCAATACAATTTGATCAAACATCTTCTAGTGATCAAACAAATTAAAAAGAAAATAAATCAATTATTTGTATATATACATAGATATATATTATTTTTTTTTACATAAGAAAACTTCATTTTCATTCAGATAAATTCGAGATTTTTGTTATACTTGACTGAATTCATAGTCATAATTTTATGTTGAAAAAGTAAATCATTCTGTTAGGAATTTATGATGATGAAAAAAAAATATTCATAGGAGAATTCATTTTTTTCCTAATCTGGAAAAACTGATAAATGAATTTGCTTTTTTCTTTTTCAGATCGATTTTTTTTTGATTTTCTGACGATCAATAAAACTTGGTTATACACTTGTTATCCGTCAATATTTTCAGACTTGATTTTATTAAAGCATGTAATCAAAAAACTTTGACAACTGGAAATTTATTTATTTATTTATTTTCTTGCAAAATTTTGCCTTATATCACTTACGAGGAAATATAACCGATTGTCGGTCGGACGCCATTCGACTTCATATTAAGACTATGGATATTAAAGTCAACTAAGTATCTCACTAATAAATCAGATTTTAAATTAATTATAAATTTTATTCTTTGATATTCATTATTACGCCTTCAGCATTCGATTGGTGCCTCTTCAAGACCTATGTCTATGGGGAAAAAGTCAGAGTCAACTTTAACTCCGACTTTCCTCATCTTTATAAAGACCTGAAGAGACATGAATCGAGCTTTCAAAATACGCCAGCTTGTACAATAAGACTCATCATTGAAATAACCTGCAGTGTTCAATCTAATTATCGGTAGACAATTGAGAGAGTTCCGACTGCTCCTAAAAATGACTTCGATGCAGGAGGAGTGTTGAAGAGGGAAGGGTCTTAATTTATTACGCCTATACTTCAACACTCCTTTTAGATCGTGTTTTACAAAAAGCAACGATTCACTAGAAGAGGACATAGTAAATCAATTCTGCTCGAAAATTGAATATCTCATGTTCATTTTCGTTGAAGCTCTCAGATTTTTGGAATGTCATTCTCTTAGGAAAAATTTCATTAAAATCGACATAAATTTTCATCAGTAGATCATGAACTCGAATGGTATTCGACAGTTGGATATGTTTTCTCGTTAAATTCTTTTTTCTAATTACTATACAAACTGTTTTTACACATACTCGTATATATCAAGAATTCCTTAAAACAAGAAACAAAATATTATTGATTGATCAGTGAAGCTGAACAACATAATCAATTTTGGTCAAGTGTTCCAAAAACCTGAAAAATCTATCGATGAACATATATTTCTGCATGGCATATTGTTTAATCTTGTAATGCATGAAGAACTTATATCAATAAATATAAATTTAAAAGTATGAATAATAAGATATCTTATGCATGTTCGTAGCCTATTATATGGCATAAGTTTCTAGTGTTAATAATTTTATTTGAGATATTGGGTGTACTGAATATCTGTATAAAATTTAGTAAAGCAATATTTCAACTGATTTCGAACTTTCAATTTTATCTTTTGACTATAAGTAGATCTTAGTGAGACTAAGAAAATTGATTATAGCTCTTCGTTGCTGAGATATGGTTAATGTACAGATGATAAACAACTAGGTACTTAGAGATTTATTCTGAAAACTTTCAATATTGTCAAAGTTTACTTCCCTTTTGACTTGTTTGTATGCAATGAAGAGAGATGTTGAACTCCTGAGTTGATTTGATAAAGTAGACTAATTCAAAGATTTTAATAAATTTATTTGTTTGATACAAATTTAATCCTAAGTTAATAGAATAATATATACATGACAATTTGAAAGAAAATTACGTCAATTTTTCATTATAACGTTAACTATTTTTCTAGAACAAAGAGTTATAATTATGAATGTTTTTCGAATTTTCTTAGTCTCATAGTGATTGACAATACAGCTAAAATTTTCTATGCTTCATAGTAAAAATATTTGCTTATTCTTCTGAATCATTCATAGAGAAAATGATTCAACATAATTTTTACTAGACGAGACTCTAATGATTACATTTGCATATACAATTCATAAGGTTAAATATTCACGCTTGAATCAGAAATTACATTATATTAAAAGACAATCAAGAGTGTAATTATTCAGCTGCTATCGAATGTAAAGCTTCATGCAACTCGATACTCATTCCATCACATTACATTTGTGACTAATCGTTTAGAAAAAATGATTCAATCACTATTAAACGACTTGAGTATTTGAATAAGAATGAAAGAGAAAAGAGAAGTGATTCGTTTTTTTTCATTACATGTTTATCAAGTTGATTGGAAACTTTCGAAATGTTTGCTAAGACAAATACAATAGTAATTTGATGTTTCATACATATGATTCACTTCAGGCAAAACAGAATACAACGACCTTCCATGCAATTTTGATTCTTTACACGAGTTATTTTTCTGAATAAGTTCTTTTAACACGGACATATGTAAAAATATTGATACTGTCAACTAGAGCGCGTGTCAGGTCCAAAAATTTTTGAATCCGGATCTGGTCGAACTGTATTTTGATATTCTCAATGAAATTTTCTAATCGGATTTGAATAGTCGCCCTGATGATATGAGATACTTTTTTTTTCAAACTTAAACACGATCGGGTCTGGGTTCGGAACCAGCCCGATGGTCTCTACTTTCAGTTAATTATTAATTAAAAATTAGTGAATATCTTCGAGAATAATATCCGAAACCGTTACAGCACGAACAATATCTTTGATGAAATTTTTAGCAAGGTTGAACTTCAAAAAACCTTCTTTAAAAAAAACCAGATTTTCTAGAGATCATATCAAGTGCAGAAACAAATATTTTTGTCTTAGCATTATTTAAATATTTTGAAGGAGGATTTGTACTGTTTAGTATTAGCTTTGAACGTCGTATTCGGTTATAAGAGCATTTTTTCGTTTGTATATGTATATTCGTACGCCGTCATGTTGCTAACAAAAAGTAAATCGATTTTTTGTTTTTGAAAAAACCTAGACATGCTAAAAAAAATTTGTCCATAATATATATTACCATTTTCCTTGGACTAATCGCAATAAGAGAGCACTATTTTTTTTTAGATATTGGTTGTATGTGTATTTGAGAAAATATGTTGGTTCAAAGAAGTATATATCAGAAATTATGAGATTTTACTTAAGCAATGTAAATAATGACATATCAGTTTTTTCAACCAGAAAAATCACGGGTTTTTTTTAATGCAAAATAACAGACTTAGTCGATTTGATGTTTTTTTTTGCATGATAAAACCTGCTGTTTCATATATAATAATGAGAAATTTGACTTGAGTTACTTTTGGTTCTGCTAGATGCACTCTTTCGTTCTATAACAAAACTACCTAAAAATCCGTTTCATACTTTTTGAAAAAGGTATATATTATCTAATACATTTTTGTTTCTTTTGTTTTTTTTTTGATTGACATATGCAATATATAACGTATCTTTAGTAGCCGCCTCGTCTTTTTTTTGTTTTCGTATTGCTTTGCTGATTTATCATCATATGTAATAACGATACTAATAGTAATTTTTTCTTTTGGATAAATTTTTTAGATTCATTATCAACACAAATATCTTGTGACTAGATGAATAGTCACATTGATTCAACTTCACCTTAGTTGGGTTTTTTTCTTTTCTTCTATGACGTGTAATTTGTTTTTTTCGTTATGTCCTTGAATAAACAGGGAAAAAAAAAGATAAAAACCTATAAAATATATAATCAAAAAAACGAGAATAAACTTTCAGTCATGTCTACTGGAAAACTTAGTGTAACGTCGATCGAACAGCTCAAATATGATCAAGATTTTCCATCAATTGATAATATATCTCGACAAACAGTAACATCATTATTAGCATGTGAACCATCAGTTGTTCAAAGTCCACAAGAAGCAGCTGAAACACTTTTTTCTAAACCATTACATCATTTACGACCACGAGTAAATTATGAAATTCTTCAACATGAAATAACACAAGAAGAATTAGATGCTGCTGCTGAATATGGACGATTTATTGAACGTCCAAGTGATTTATTTCTTAAATTATTTCATAATGTTCTTTGTACATTAAGACGTGATCCATTAGCTGGTCGTGTTTCACCATCATTAATTGGTACAACTGGTGTTATACCATTAACAATTATTTCAACAATACCTGATATAATGCGACATTATTATCATTGTATTATTCATGCACAAAAAGAAGTTTTATTAGCAACAAATTATTGGGAAAAAGGTGAAAGTGTAAACATTATTGGTAAAGCATTAAAAGATTTAAGTAAACGTGCCGGATGTGAAAATCGTTATGTTATTGTTAAATTAATGATTGATCATCCAACAAAAGAAAATTTAAAACATTTTCATTATATTCTTCCACCAAATAAATGGTCAGATTATGATATTCCATTACCTGAAGAAATTCCAAATATATCACTTGAAATAAATAATTATCATCAAATGATTATGGGTACATTTCATGCTAAATTTATGATTATTGATCGTCGAATTGCTTTATTAAATAGTAATAATATACAAGATCGACCTAATCTTGAAATGATGTCACATTTTGAAGGTAATATTGTAAATTCACTTTATGATACATTTCTTATATCATGGTGGTTACCATTTACACCAAATCTTGTTTGTTTAAAAGATGAAACATCTAGTGATAGTCATTTTAAATTTGGAATTCATAATTCAAAAATTTCATCTATTAAAGAACCATTACAACAGGCTATTGCAAGAGCACGTTTACGACTTAAATCTCATTTAGAAAGACAAGAATCGGATATTTATCTTGATGAATCTTTACCATCTGAAGAAGATGAAAATTCTATATTATCATCTGGTGATAGAAAAACGAAAAATAATGGATTTTCAACAGCTGCTTTACAAGCACTTGTTAATCATCGAAGGTCTCATTCACCTGTTGTTCTTTTTAAAGCAACAAATGATCTAACTGGTGCTGTCATTGGATATAATATGAGTCCTCGTTCAGATGTACCACTTACACATCATTTCAATAAATCAGCAACATCTGCTAATTCAACACAACCAGATAAAAATTTATCTGATAATCAATTAGAAAAATTAGCATTTGATTTTTCACCATTTATTTTTCATCAAGAACATAAACCATTTCCAATAGCTTTAGTCAATCGTTCACCATATGGCAAACCTATACATATAGATAGAGCTAATCCACAAGATGCTGCATGGATGGGAGCATTTCGTTATGCAAAAAAATCGATATTTATTCAAACACCTACATTAAATGCATCATCAGCTATTGATGGAATAATATCTGCATGTAGACGTGGAATAATTGTAACATTATGGCTTGGTTTAGGTTTTAACGATTCAGTTGAAGGATTTGGAACATTTCAAGGTGGAACAAATGAACATGTTGTAAAAAAACTTTATAAAAAATTAAAACGTGGAAATGATGGTGCAGAAAAATATCTTCAAGTATATTGGTATACTGGAAAAGGTATGTTTAAAAAAAAAACAAAGAAAGCATATATAATATAATTTTTATATGAAATTACAATAGATCAAACACGTCCTCTTCATTTTTCTGAAAAAAGACGAAATTGTCATATTAAATTTATGTCTATTGATGATCAAGTTGCTATTATGGGTAATGGTAATATGGATAGTCAATCTTGGTTTCATTCACAAGTAAATCAATTTTCGATTGTTTTAATTCTTTTAATTAAAAATAATTATTGTTTTTTTGTTATAATTAGGAAATTAATGCTATGATTGATTCACCAGTGATTGTCAAAGAATGGATGGATGCTTTATATAAGAATCAATCAACATATCAATATGGTAGGATTCAATCCGATTAGAAATGATTTGATGATCCAGAACTTTTAAAGACGAATGATATGAAATAATTTGATGTACAATTATGTTAATCTTTGATTGTGTAGTTGTATGAAAAACAAAATTGTAATTATTTTTGTGTACAATTTTACAATAAATTCTTATATTCAACGAAATTCTAGCTTGTTTTTTGAATTGTTCTTTGAGTCAAAACAAAAAACGGATTTTTATGGAAATTGTACTAATGTTATTGAATATTATGAATGGCAATTATTAGCAGAACTGTGTTACATGTCAATGAAATTAAGAAACGATTTCATTTTTTTCAAAGATGAGCTGAAGTTGCGAACATTCTTTTGGATTTCTGATTTCTTAAGTTCATGACAGTACCATATATGAGATTTGGTTGAAACCTATTTAGTGAATTGTATCATATTAATGCCACACATTTAGCGAGGAAAATTCACTAACTGTTCAATCACTTTTGAGTCGAGACCATATGAATTATGTAGACCTAAGTGAACTATGAATACCCTGAAAAGAATTGGTGCCCTTAGCTTATTGCTACGGAAATACTACACTTTTACGGTATTTTTTTAAAGGATGCTGTGGTCTTCTTCAGAAACATCAGAAAAAAATGGTTTTCGAATTTCGACTTAAAATTTTGCGTAGGGACAGATCTCAACAAGAATAGTTTATTGTAGAAGTTTCAGTTTTTGTTGCTATTCCTATCGTAAGAAACAATCTGTGGCTGTATCGAACATTTTTACTAGAGACTGTCGCCCGAAAAATTGTAATATAGATTTTTTTATTATTATTGAAAATGAAAGAGCATGTTAAAAAAAACCATAAATCCAAAATTTTAGCCTTCTCTGAGTGATTCTTCAATAATTATGAAGAAAATATTTGATGTGGATCAGTGAAGCTCTATTTCATTTTTTGTCTCTTGTAGTTTTCTTCATTATATAATTTGTTCTCTATATATCAAGCGAATTGAATCAGACAATATCTCTAAAGATAGAACAAGTTTTGCTCTACACAACTCTATATTTGGACTTTCTTCAATTGCTTGCTGAATATGACTTTTGAGAGTCAGTATCTATGTATACCGCAAAAAATCTATGTACTAATTTTGAAAACTTTTTATCATTTTTAGGAGAAAACATGTTGAAAAGCATGCAGATCTACAATGATTTTCTATGGATTCGATAGAGTGAAGAAAGCTCTACAAGATATAATCAAAAAGTACGTGCATAGTACTTGAAATCAGACGAAAGGATGAAGAAGTGGTACCTAAAAACAACACATTTTCTAGTAGTTTTGATACGTGAGAGTTTAAACTATAATATCATTAAAATTATTTTTTCAACATGAACAAATGAACTGTTTCTTCTCTGTATTCATATGTTCGAGTCAATATTCTACCACTAAGTACGATGCAGGCTGAAGATTTCAATCTACTAGCTGAGGTGCTTAATGAAATGGAAACTTATCTTGATCTAGCTGTTCTCCGAGTACGTGTTGGAATGAAAGACAGCAACAGCGCAATTTTTTGCTCCTAATGACATCATATTTTGGTCTTTAACCAGTTGTCTGATCTCTTTTTTCTCAGTTGTCACTTATGAAGAAACCAGCCCAATTATATCCTTTCATTAGAAATCATATTGAGTCCACAAGGAGATACTAGTAAGACCAGAAAATTTCTACCAGACATTGCGCGCATATATCTATCGAGCCGGGTTATGGCTGTTTTATTGAATTTTGGACTCAGTTCGAGGCATCTACTAGAAAATCAAACGATAGGGTGCATGTGGGTATGAATGAAAAAACATGCGCTATCAATGGTCGTTGTTGTTCAGTCGAAGGGGAATGAGGATACTAACCGGTATGCTTGTGAAAACAATCGAGTTTTCTGCTCAATAAAGTATCAGAAAAACATCATTCTTTGTAGAAACATAGAGGAATAAAGAAATTTATTGTTTATTTAATTGGTACTTATATTACTTTCTACTATGTTATGCTATTGACTCCATGTGGGCCAGTTCTTGTTTGAGTTACTAATCACTTTATCTTAGTTTGACCTAGGTGAATTTTAGATTGGCCTGAAAAGAACACATATCTTAGTATGGACTAGGCGAAACTTAGATTGGCCTACGACATATACATATTTCAATAGCTTCTTCGAACTTCCCACTTTCTATTGCTACTAAATATCCAATCGATGTATGTTTTGAATTAGTCCTAATGGTAATATAAACGGTCGATTATTGTCGAGAAGAAAGTATGATGAATGTTTATATATAGCATATTAATGTTCAAACAAAAGAGAAAAAATGAATTAGCCGACCGCGATGATTTTTCTAGAAATAAAACGACAAAGTGTAGTCGACAGAATAGTCGAAAGAATTTCTCTCAGCATTGATTAGCCAAGGATGTGAATGTGAGGTGTGAGTTTGGGTGTTCTCTTTATCCACATCCACACCGCACACCCATCCGCACTCACAACCACACCCACATCCACACTTCACCCTTACATCACTGTTTTATTACGCTGAGTAAGAAATGCGTCATAAAAAGATAACCGAAAGGAAACAAAACAGCGTCATTCCTTTTATTTCTGCTCGGACTTATCTCTTATGTACTTTTACTTGTTGGAAGTTTCTGACGTTATCATTCAACTTTCTGAACTCATGTGAATGTTGCTCCTATATAAGTGAAAACAAAAATAGGTAGGTATGGTTTCATGTGATAATTCCAGCGAGAATATTTTCGGAAAATAGCCAATAAATTCTGACAGGAGATAAGAAACGAATAACTAATTCATACGAGCAACATACAGCACTCGCTGAACACCTTACAAAGATATTCTAACTATTTTTCTTTCTATTTTTAGATCTTCTCACGAATATAACTAGCTGTTTGGTCAGTGATTGAACAGGAACAGACAAAAAAACGATGTCGGAATCTACACGAGGAGCAGGTCCCAGTGGCAAGGCAAAAATTCATAACGCCCAGCATAACAGCAAAAAGGATGCAGAAGAGGCGGCTCAGCACCAAGGACAAGGAGAGCCTATCCACCATCCTACAAGCGACAAGAGCGGTCATTATCATTCAACCGATAAAGATGGTAACAAGAAAGAATCCGGTCAGCAAGGAGGAGTGCACCATAACTATGGAAAGAACAAGTGACGATTACATAATGAGACGTAACAAAAACAACATAAAAATATGTCTTCTTGATCAGTTTTCTTCTAAAGACATTGTGTTATATATTGCACGTGACTTTTTAAAATAAATAAATAAATAAATATCTCCGAATTCGATCTGTCTTTTCTTATTTTAAATGCATCAACTAAGATTCTGACATCGGAAGTAAAAGAGAAATTGACGTTTATTAGTAAAAAGCAGTTTTTTCATGTCAGGGCTTGTTCTCTCTCCCGTGAGATACGAGCAGATTAGGTCAACTCAAATAATAACATTATCTGTCGTAGAGCTGAAAACGGACTAGTAAACTAAAGAGTTGACTATTGGCTTCTTACCGCATAATAAACGGGAAAAGAATTTCCACAAGTAAAACTCCCATGAAAAAAATCATGAAGCGAAAAATCCGGTATATTCCCGTTTCATCGACACTTCCTTAATTAGGCCGTTTCATCGACAAATTTTTTTTTCCCGTTTCATCGACAAATTCGTTTTCCCATTTCATCGACAAGTTCGTTAATGAACAATTTTCGAATATTAATGAAGAAATCTTCTCTTGGAGAAAGAAATTGAGTAGATCGTGGTGACACTATCCAACAATTTTAAAATAAATGTTATCATCAGCATAAAGGGCATATAAACACTTTCTATTAGTGAACATGATTGTTCTTCACACATAAGATTAGTCATGTAGAATATACTAGAAGAAACATAATGTGCTTGTTTCCATTGCGTTCTTTGTTTTCTCTGTTTTCTTTGTGTACGAAAACATATATAAATGCATGTGCTGTGGATATAACATATACATTCAAATCAATATGTTTTCGGTTACTGAAACTACTAAAGGTAAACAATGTTTATTATTTGATGAATATCGTTATCATCGTGAACGAATTCGTAATACTACTACTTATTGGCGGTGTGAACGTATTGGTGATTGTCGTGGACGTGTTATCCAAAGAGGTGATGATTTACCTATTGTCACATCACCACACAATCATGATCCGAACAAAATACGAAATGAAATCGAACAATTTAAAACAGGCCTGAAAAAAAGTATACGTGAAACACAAACACCTATCAAAAAAATATATCGTTCTGAACTTATTAAACGATATTCAAGTAGTCCGGATGATGTTTGTGAATTACCTATGTATCATCAAATAAAAAATTCTTTATACCGGACAAAGAATGAAAATTATCCAAGTGTTCCAGAATCTATTAATGAATTTGTTCTTGAAGGTAGGCTATATTATGACAAAAATTGCTTAATGTTTTTTAATAAATATATTTGATTTTTTTAGGTAAATGGCGTATGTCATTAGACAACCAGGATTTTATTATTATCGACCACCATAATCCTCGATTCATTACTTTTGGTACAGCACAATCATTACAAGATTTATGTGCAGCTGATCATTTATTCATGGATGGAACTTTCAAATCATGCCCATCAGTATTCGGCCAACTATATACCATTCATATTGATTCATCTGCTTCGAATGGTACAGTACCAGTTCTTTATTCTTTTTTACCAAAAAAAACCAAGTCAATTTATACATTATTATTTAATGAATTAAGAACCATTACTCTTCAACATGATTTAGTTTTAAATCTAAAATTCATTACGATTGACTTCGAGAAAGGTGCAATTGCAGCTCTAAAAAATGTATTTCCTAATTCAAAAATTAAAGGTTGTAATTTCCACTACAACCAATGTATTTTCAGAAAAATTCAAGAAATTGGACTACAACAAGATTATTATAATTCATCGAACGATGATCCAACCAGTGTAAAACGTTTAGTACAAGAAACTGGAGCTTTAGCTTTTATGCCTATTCAAGAGGTCAATGAATTATGGTGCAAAATTATGGATAAATTTGAACATATACCACGTTCACAAGATTTCTTTGATTATTTTACTGAAACATGGATTGAAAATGGATGTTTATTTCCAAGATGTCTATGGAATTATTACAAATTCAATGGTGCCAGAACTAATAATGGTTGTGAAGGATGGCATCATCGACTTAATTCAAATATTAACAGTTCGAATCCAAATTTATATCAAGTTATTGATGAATTAAAACGAGATTATGCCTTCAACATGGCCACAATCAAACAACTTACTAGTAGTACAAGCAAACCTCGACGAAATCCAAAATTTGTTCATCGAAACCAACGAATTATTGATTTGATGAATCGTTATGAAGAAGGTCGTTTGCCATTAACTGAATACTTCGATAAAATTAGTCAAACGATTGGTAAAAAATCACAATAAATTGTTGTTATTGTTTGATATAGGACTTATTTATTCTCTCATCATTTATTGTTTCTCTTCTTGTTAATTTCTGCATAATTATTTTTCTTCAAATAAATACTATTGAATAGAAAATTTCCATGAAGCGGGAAAAAAATTTTGTCGATGAAATAGGAAAAAAAAAAGTGTCGATGAAATGGGAAAAATAGCTAATTGGTCTTAATTTTTCGATGAAGTGGGACCAAACCGAAAAATCCGATTAAAATCGATTGTTTTCCAATTAAAAATCAATTAGAATGGCACGATTTTAATCCGATTAGAATCAGGTGTTGATATGTGAATCAGATTCTAATCGGATTAAAATCGTGCCATTTTAATTTATTTTTAATCGAAAAACAATTGATTTTAATCGGACTATGTGCTCTATGATTTTTTCATGGAGACTTCCATTTTTTTGATTTAAATTAGTTACTATGCTATACAACGATTTTTATCGATTAATTTACCATCTTAAGATTGAGAGTGTGGGGTGTGGGTATGATGGAAAAAGAAAGAAAAGAAAAATATAGAAAAAAATGGAGAAAAGAAATATATAGAAGAGAGAAATATCAAAACGTGAAATGTCGACGGATAATCATTGAATAGAAGAAGATCGAAAGAAAAATAGCGAAAAGGAAAAGCGTCGAAAAAGAAAAATATCGAATAGAAAAAAATTTATTTCATAATAACCACGTATAGAATTGAAAGAGAATTTATTGAATAAAAGAAAGAACAGAAATATCCATAACATTAATCTAGATCAAATATAAATAAACTTCAGGTGATGACAGTTTACTTCTTATTTGATGATATTTTTTTAGCCACGACATACGATAGCCCATCAAAAAGTTTCATCGCACCAATTTCACTATTGTTATACCGTGAATATAAAGTATCAAGTCTTTGTTGTATAGCTCGTGTTTTAGCAGTTTTTGGTCGAGTTGAAAGACTGGCTTTCATTTGAATCATCAAATGATTAAACCTGTTTTCTTCTCCTTGAATACATTTAATAAGGATTCAAATATTTGGATGAGATTTAGATAATCTTGAATTGAGTCGATTATGAAAACCTAAAAATATGTAAGATTGAATAGAACATCTAAGTACTGAAAAATGATGGAAACCCTCAGCATTATTATTTTAATCCATATACATTCCATTGTTTTAAATCGACTTTTTTTATCCATTGATTTTCAAAGTATTGAAACAAAGGTTTCAATACATCAATCTTTTGTAGTGGTGCTTGAAGAAGTGATTCATATAGATCATCAAATGATTGTAAGACTAAAGACAATGGCAAAAGATGAAGAGCCATGATTTTCTACAAATCATTCGAACATCTTCATTGCTATTATATTCGTTGAATAATCCAAGGCTTTGAATGCGTCGATATATGGCCTGTGTGAAGTGGAAGTAGCAACCTACATGATTACAATTAAGAAACTAAATAAACTAACATATAGCTATGCCTATTCAAATAAAGGTAATGTAACATGTACTTCATTACTAAGAACCTCTGTTAATACTGGTTCAAAATCCTACATAATAGTATTCGGACTAAATTTCATATTCATTTCAGTAGCAATATTTTGTAATTCACGAAATAAATATTTATATGTTGATTTTTTTTGTTAGGAAGAAGACCAAAAACACGCACAAAGCCTACAAAGCATTGGAACGATAAAGTTTTCTGTGATAAGATAAAGTCATATTTACATTGTTGATATTTAATAGCATGTAAACAATAGACTTGTTCGAATATCAATGTTGAGGCACTAAAAGTGCCGTCCATCAAAATAATTTGACTTTCGAATAACAACTTTAATTGTTCGCATGATGCAAATAGCAATAGACGGGTCTTTCTTTTTATGAATTTATCCACACATAGAAATAGTTCACCTTTTAGTGGTTTTGTATAAGCATCAGGTATATCAAAAATTTGAGAATTCGGTATTGCAGGTGTTTGAAGACGTCTTGCTTTATTCAATGAACTATCTTTAAAAATAATTTCTTTCAGAAAGAGGAGAACAAAAATTCGAATACTTATTTTTCTTTGTGATGGAACGATAGCAATAGCCAATGATGTTAAACAAAATCTCGCTGTTTCTTCATTATATATTTTTGGAACAGGAGTAGTTTCATTTTTTGCACTTTCTTTGATAACGTGTTTAAGTTTTCGAACTTCCATTTGTTTAGGTTCAGGCGGATGACTATGATCACCTTTGGTTCCTATTAGAACATCATTTATATCTGTACGTAAAGTCATAGTACATTAAGAATTTTCACATCGATAATATTTTTTTGTATTTATGGTTTTATTTAATTTAAATACGAAATTGTCCATCACTAACAATGGTTTTCCTTTTTGAGAAAAAATGAACGATAACGTTTTAGAAACAGTAGTCATATTATTTAAAATAAACAGAGGCACTTAGTGTACATTTGATTATCTTCTCATATGTAAATAAAACTTTTCAATACAAAAGAGTCGTTTATAATCTGTTTCATTTTCATTGTTAATAGCTACTTCCCATTAGAACAAATAGAAAAGAGCTCATAATTCACAGTACATTCATGAAAAGCAAATTAATAATTACGAGCAATCATCGATTACGTTAATAGTGTATATGTACATTGTTCAGTATCATAAGACTGAAAATAGATAACAGAACCAGCCAATCATAAGAGATTGATTTCAATCGTCACATTCAAGCGACTTCTTATAACTTATATAATTTCTCTTCTATTTTCAACATTCGATACTTTCTCCTTTCTACATTTCTCTTTCGATATTTTGCCTTTTCGTTCTCTTTTCATTCAACGTTTTTCCCTTGTATATTTTTCTTTTCGATATTCATTCATATTTTTCTTCGCTATTTTTCCTTTCTATCCTTTTCCATCCATTCTGGGTGTGGATGTTGGTCACCTGTTTACCCACACTCCACATCCACATCCATACCTACCCTTTCTAGTCTTTTCAAAGACCTTCTTGAACCAGTTCAAACCGAAACAGGTAGTTATTGCTTTAATCTGGATCATGGTTCTATTCGATCCTATTCTCTTTTCATACGTAATCATATTCTATATTGTATATAGATAATACCAATTATCATACCAATTCAATTCATCTTGATGAACAAATGGGCACAAACGTACTGGAAACTTTCAATGAAAGTTCACATTCATCAGCACCAAATACTAGTTTAACTGTAAGACGAGAAGAAAAAGACGTTTTTTCATTCTTGCTTCTCTCTCTCTATCTTATGCTTCGTAGACGAATGTATGTGAATCATCCTTCCATCTCAATGCGATCGACTTCGATTCTATGCCACTAAGTCCTTCATTTCGTGCTCTTCTTGACAACCTTCGTCCAGAACAAGAACAATCAACGGGACGCATTGCAAGAGAAGATGTTGAATTGAACGAAGTAACAACTAATAACGAAACTATGGCAGTACAAAATAGTACAATTAATAGTAAAAATTAATATTAGATTGCATTCTTATTTATTCTTTCAAGTTCTTCTTTTGCAAGATATCCATGAGAATAATTCAAATAATTCAAACCTAGCAAAGAATGACATTCATGTAGCTATGGCACACATCAAAAGAAACATGCCTCAGTCATACACGCTCCACTTCCATAGATTTGATAAGAAATTTCTTCATATGATCCATTCAATCCAGTTTTTATTTATCTACAGTTACTTAGATACGTACAAATATGAATATCAACAAGCCCAGCAAGGGTGTTCATCTCATGCAACATCGTAAAATAGACTCAAACAAAATTTTTTTCGTGTCTTTTGTTTTTTGGTTTTTTGGTTTTCTTTTGTATTTCTTTCTGTATATAAAATTTTGAAGTACTCTCTAACTATCATTATCAATCGAGCTAGACTTCCAGTCGATTAATACTCGGGTAGATAAGGCAACTGATTGTGCGACATGTAGCATTCGATTTACTACGTTACACGGGCTTAGCCATCATGTCCAATATTTCTGTAGACAACTAAGACTGTTTCGTGGAAGGTTTCAGCCACAAAAGTCTGTCGTTAAGATATAGAAATATTTAACGTGGAGAACATGCATGACCGCTGCAAAACTCAATAGCTCATCACACTGCAAGGAGACCATGCCTTGGCAAACACTTTGTTCCTTGCATATGAATTTCAATTCTTTGACCACAATTAGAGAATATTGTCTTAAAAGTTCGAGATTTCATTATATACGATATTCAGTCACAAAAGATGTTCATTATTTGAAATATATGTGCGTTCAATATCAGAAATATCTATGATGACTTTAATATTGAATCAGGTATGGTGTGAGTGTGAGTGTGGGTGTGAGCATTCTTTCTTTTCAGCAACACCCACACCCATACCTACACCGTCGCCACATTTGACTTTCATTTGAAAGGAGCTGCTCTTAGATACACATGTGATTTCTTTCACTCTCACTCTCAAGATAAATAGTTGAAATCTGTCTCAGTTTGATTAAGAGTCTTGGAACTCAACGAGTTACATCATCGAAGTCTTGAATATAAAAAACACAATGATAAGATGAGAACATCTCTATTCATGACTTGTTTTCATGCGTTTGTTTGAGCACAGAATTTCATCGGATCTTCTAGTAGTTTTCCCAAGCCAAACATGGAGCTCATCGTCAAGTACCACATGAGTGAAATCTGTTCCTCTTCCAGTGAGCCAAGCGATAAATTGTGGCAAGGATAACCGAGACTTCCACCCCAAGGATCTAAACGAGACACTCGACAAGTGTTGAATTAGCTCGAAAATTTCTTTCATTTCTTCAACCAATTGAGTATTAACTTGAAAATGTCGTATATGTCGCGGCAATATTGAACAAATATGCTTCACATTTGTAATATAAACATCATTGAAACGACTAGCACGCATAGAAAATGAACGAACATTGAATGCTCGTTCTAGTAGAATTCCAATATTGTCCACTGGATTCATATCTAATGTAAAATAATTTGGTAGACGAATCGATATAGTTCGTAGTTTTGACAAATCAACAAGTGTCGAAAGATATTGAATAGATCCAAGTGGCCTGTATCCATCTAGGAAAAGTTTGACATCGGTTACGTTGCGAAACATGACTGATGTGTTTGCATCATTCTAGAAAAGATGTAAACAAGGTTTTCGTTAATGCTTTTCTTATCAAATATCAAAATTTCTATTTTGAATATTCGACATATTTTTTTTTCAAACCTTTTCTACAATATCCGGTATGTTTAAATTCGTCAGATTGATGTCAAATTTGCACACACTATCCATTTGATTGTAGTGTGTGGTGTCGGTGGTAGAGTAGATTCGTTGATTTGATAATTCGTATTTAATAGTTGTTTCACACAATGGAATGGTATACAATGCAATTTGACGTCGTGCTCCTTTACTGTACTCACAACAGACAAACCAACGTTTGAAGTCGATCCAGAATGGTCGTCGAAATGGTTCGATTATCGAATTCACATCGGCTCCAAAATAGTATCGCCGCATTCTTTTAGTGAAGAAAAATTCGAATTTTTCTAGCTCGGGTAATCGTGATTGAATAATTTCTTCCCATCGAACACCATTCGAAATTGACTGAATATCATAAGGACAATTATGATTTATTAATTTTAAATATATGAGTGAAGGCGTCAATGACAGAATTTGTTCGATACCAGTCATAGGAATATTACTATTGTTTATTTTTAAAGAAATTAGCGATGAACGATTTGTGCTCGATGGCATTGTATCGATCAGATCCATTTTACATTCGTCAATTTGAAATGTTCTTAAGCCAGGTATCTGATTGATGATGGCAATACATTGTTTCTGTGTACACATATGAACTTTGAGATCTCGTAAAGAGCAATGAGTGGGCCATGATATCCGGTCTAGAGCACGTTTGGAACTGTTCAGATTGATTTTACAAAGGTGAACATTTTTGACAACCGATGAAAGGATTGTGATTGTTGAATTTGTAGCTATTCCACGTGTATCCAATGACAGTGAGACAAGAGGACAACTACTAATTCGTCGACTAATTTTCATTTGATCTCTACCACTAATTCCAATGAGAGTCAAATGACGTAATCGAGTGAATTGATGAATATGAAAAATCGACAGAAATAAACTAATTTGTCCTGGAGTTTCGATACCATCAGAAAGTGTAAGCGAAATAATATTTTCCGGTTGTAAAAGATGACAGATAGAATGAAAATTCGATTTCGAAATTGAACTTAGATTAATTGCGTATCGATTGTAAGTTTTTACAACGGCATGAAATCGTTGACAAACATAACCGAACGACAGTAGAATAGTTTCAGAATCAAGATGATCCAATATTCGATAGAATAATTCAACTGGTAATGTATCAAGTGAGACGCGTACGTCCTCATGTGCTGACATCTTGTATATGTTTGTCGAATGAAAAGAAAAATGAAAACTGCATCTACCAAGAGCACGTGTTCTCTTTCCAACTTGCCTTCATATAAATTCATCACCGTCAATGTTAAAAAAAATATTGACTCATACTTCTTATTTTACTTCCGACGAATGAGTCATGCCGAAATATCGCAATAACCAACATCATTTGGTATTAAGCCAAGATGAAAAACAGACAGTCAAATATTGAATCGTATCTGGATGAAGATCAGAGCGCGAAAAGGTCGAATTTTTACTTTATCGAAATGTACATAGACATGATAATGATAAACATTATTACATAAAGAATTTTATAGTCAAAACCGGCAAGAGCTAAAACTTTGAATTCAAAGACTTTGAAATACAAGGTGTGGGGCGTGGGGTGTGGGTATGGGTTCATCTTCTCTTCAACCATACCCCCACGCCCACGCCCACGCCCACACCCAAATGTTCATTTAATCATTGCTAAGTGTATACATGAGCATGAATTAGACGAATCCGTGCCTTGTCATTGATTAGGTCTCATAATCTCGAAATAACAATATCAGTCACTTTGACGAACAGCCAACACATAATGTGAGCTTGCTATCCGCCTAGTGTTATTTGATTATTCGTCCGCTGTTTGCATGCACAGGTCAAGTTGTTTCTTTCTTCGACAGTGGTAGCGTGAAGTACAAATTTGTATCCACCAACCACTATATAACTGGTTCAACATTTGTTATTTGAATAATTTCTCATCACTACTCACTTGTCTAGCTCGAGAATGTGATAGCTTTGCTTGCGTTGTCGTTACCTTCCTTGCGAGCCTTTCGGTCGACAACGACACTTACGACAAGAATAAGTCAACCAACAAATTCCAAGACTGTAGTGCTAATGCGCACACAGATTCCACCACTGATAATCTAATAAAACTAGTCGTGCCCATACACAATCTCAGATAGAGATTACGAGACAATATATTGTCTCATTCATGACTAGCAAGGAAGCTGCTTCAACTGGCACAACGATTTCAACCTCGTCCTTTGCCCATAAGAAGAACTATAATTCCAAAGTGGTACATTTCTATAGCCCGTGGATAAAAGGACATGGCTGTTTTATATTTTTGTTTGTGCAACATGTCACGACGCCAAATGAATCACATTTTTACTAGTTTTCGTCTGAGACTTCCTAAGACAGATATACCGAAGGAATTGAAGTATATTGTTACACCATTAAACGATCATAATTTATGTTATAAGTAGCAGACAGTATGAATGAGCTGAGAAGTGGAAGAGGGTGAAGGTGACTTTATATATCGTCTCATTTTGAAAGTCTCACACTCTATACCTTCGGAATTCAAGTGTTCATCAATATTTGAATGCAACTCTATGATGAGCAGTTCAATATCTATCTCCAAATGAAGATCATCATCGACAATATTCTTTTTTTATTTGGTTTAACTTTAACTGTTTTCGTTGTATACATGCATATATCTTAAATACTTTCAAATTCCACATGTTCTTTTGCCTTTACAAGCATGTCCGGCTTCTCCATCACAGGCGTAAACAACAATCGTTGGTGTTATATAATACCAATCATATCCACCACCGGTTGCAGTAATTGCGTATGAGCAACAGCCACAATCAACAAATGACATATTAATTTGTTGTGGTATTTGCCAATTTGCTCGATCAAAAACAACTGTACTAAACTCGACACATTGCGTGCCATTGTAGAAATAATTTGGTTGTACTTTAAATTCAACTTTAACTTGGTCACTAGGTGCATGAACTGGTAGTGTTTGCAAAGTTAATTTTAAATTATCTTGACCATCAGGAGTAACCACAAATGAGCGAGAGGGTTCTACATTAAATCCTAAAAACAGCCAGAATGTTGTATCACAAATGATGTTGAAAATTGTAATTTATCCGTATTTGCATTGCCACAATAGGCAGGCCATTGATCAGGTAAATCGAACAAATGTTCAGCCTCTGATGGAATATCATTTGTAAATGATAGATATACTGTAGTTAAATATCTATGTATATATAAACAGTTAGTTACTATCTCAAGATATACGATATAAAGGGATGGACATTTTCAAAAAACTACTGAAGAGTGTCAAACACAAGACATCCACACATAATTCGTTAATGGTAATTGATTCTATAGAATACTTCACTATCTGAATTGAGGTCAAAGGTATTTCGAACGCTAATTTAGAACATTTCCTAGTGGGTATATTGTGAAACAAAACGAAAAATTCTACTGGATGTGTATGGTTTAATTAAGAACAAATTTGTTTACGACGTCGAATTGAAATGCATTGGAGGATTTTCAAACACGTATTCTATGTATGCGATATGATTAAAAAGAAAAAAACAAACGACAACAATATAATAACGTCTAATCAATCGTATTCACGATAATTATTTGAGTGATAACAAGGAAAAGAAACATGCATGAGTAAGAGTGTTTTTACCGTTAACAATAACGGCTGCACTCAACAGATGCACGTAGCTCACCTTCAAGAATTATTGTGATATCTGTGCAAAATGCTTTGGAAGCATTCGTGATACCGTGATATCTAGAACTTTTTTTTGATTACGTCCTCTGTAACAGAACAATCACTGTTCGATATTGCAATTATCTGCTTCTGGAAAAAATGTATTCCATGCTCAACATTTTTATCAGCAGTTTGGCCTCTCACATTGACATTTCAAATGCTTTTCAAGCCAGTGCATGTAGAGATCTAATCCGAGTTATGTGGAATTACGTAGATCAATTGTGATGAGGAACGAAATACACACTTGTCCGAGCGAGCAGATAAAATCGATTGTGATTGAAAGTCGAAATAAGTAGTCATGTTTAAAAATGTATGGAACAATATAAGTAATGTTCTCTTTTGTTTTTCTATTGCTTAAAATAGCCATGGAAGGGCAATTGTTGAAATTTGCGTCCTTCCAGTGACTGGTTGAGCATTCCCAATGAAAAAATGCTGGCTACGCCGCTGACTGAGAATACCACGAGGACAGAACCAGATCCTACAATGTGTCCAGCCGTTTACACTTACTCATCTGGATCGTAAGCGCCTTGACCAGCATGAGCTTCAATAGTTTTTACTGGTCTAACTGGCGCTTCAAAATAACTTAAACAAGGAACTTGACCAATTCCAGATTTTCTTAAATTACATATTTCTGGCGAATCGTATCTCTAAAACGACAAAAGTCACATTCATTACATGTTGATATTAGTGAGTCGATTTGTAATTGCAAACACTTACACAACATATTGATTTTAATAAGAGCTATTTTTCTTAATCGAGCAAACTCTCTATATTTTTTAATACTCAGAAATGAAAATAAGGAAAATAATAATTATCCTAGAAAAAACTGAAAACGACAGAGCGGGACATGAGAAGCATTCAGTAGCATATACAACAAAGAATGAAAGATGTATGCAATGGTCTCCATTTCTCTTCTGTAGGAAATGGATAAATGGTTGCTACCCTCAATTGTGTTAATTTCAAAGCGATATGTCTTTCAATTCTGAAACCTATCAAATAGTAGCAATTTTTCGGAGATTTTTTCAAAATGTGACATTCTTGTTCGGCTATATATAAATCAAAATGATCTTTGCAATTTTTCAATTTTCGTTTAGAGAACGATTCTGTCAAAGGATTTCACCTATAAGAGGTAATAACTGGAAAGGGAGACGATGTCCTTCAAATATCAACTTCATACATTTGATGGATGTTGAAAACGTATCATACTCCTCCTATTTTCAGAAATAAATGAGAACGTGTGATTAATTCATCGCATAATATCAGAATATACTGCTTCTCTCACAATAGGTTGACATACCACTGCATAGCCCTGAATTTCTGGTATCCATTCTTCACCCTTATCGATAAGATTCGATGGTAGTGGAAACCATGGTTGGACTTGACGGAAACTTAAGCTATCAGCAAACCATGTGATCGGGAACGGACCTGCATCTTTCATTGGATTTGTCCTGTGCCAACAATTGTTCTTCGAAGAATAAAGAGGAATTATTTAAAGAGAAAATAAATAAAAACCTGCTGTTTCTATACCTTTGTCCGTTCTGGATAATCAGGATTGCAGTTGAACATTGTATAACCATGTGAGGCCGGCTACAAAATAAAACAAATCGACGCATTTTTTCCATAACAGAAGACACTTTTTTTTACTGACTGTATCTGCTTCAGCACCTTCGGGTTTATATTGAATCATATAAGTTTCATTTTGTTTCAATCGCCAACCTTTGATATCAAAACGAACTCTTGAATTTGTGTAATCATACAATAAGTATTGAAAACCAAAAGATGGTAATGGCCACTACTGTAATCCAGTTATATTCAATGTTGCTTGAAATTGTTTCGGAAAACCGGTTTGACTTGAATATTGATTAATAAATAGAGCCGATAGCACCAGGTAGATGGCTTGTCTCATTTCAAACATCTTCGTATTTCACTTACAGTTGTGTCACAGAAACAAGTGCTTTATAAATATATTCTCTCTCGAGAAAATGAGAAGAAACGAAATGGCCTTGTAAATACAAATGCATCTGCTTTCATCATCATGATGGATAATACGTTATCGTTAGAACTGTAACCTGATATATCACCAAATGCATATTTTGTATGTCATAGAAAGCAAACGATATTCTCATTCAAATTGAAAGCATGTACTGCGCCCGGTTTAGACCCATTGAAATAAGAATTGTGAATGAAAAACAACAAGGTGAGGACGAGTTTCGAATCGAGATGAATTTCAAGCTACTTACTACTGGTTTCGTCCTTGCTTAAGGGACTCGTCACCAGGTTCAAGTCTGTATTGGATGCTCGTTCCGAAAAATAAAAGCCAAAACATTAGAGACAGTTGAATATGTTTCATGCCAGTTCGAAGACCTTCTAGGAAATGTTCAACGATATTCAAACGAGTAAGCATAGAGTAATTGTCTTTCGAAATAAGAACTTGAAGGAGTCAAGGCCCTCTGCAGGTTCTTCAATGGAAAGTTCGAAGCAAACAGAGGTTTTCTTCTCATAATACGCGCCTCATTATGAAAAGAAATCTTTGCTTGTTCTGAGTTTTCAATAGAAATCTGCGAAGAATTTCGACTGCTTCAAGTTTCAATCAGAGACAATACAAAGCAAAAGCTACCTGATGAGATCTTTGCGGAAGGTCGAAACTAGTCGTGGCTTTCTTCCCATAATACTCACACCCTCACCGTCAGATAACAGAGAAACCGGTAATGGCTGCTCATAGTTAATAGAAAAAAGTATGATCTGAAAACGAATTTGCATTAGAGCGTTTTACTGAAGTACAATACGCGTTTTCAACTTTTCTAGTTCTTTGATATGGCAATCGATTGAAAAAACATTATGTTGTTAATCGCGTGCAATTTACATATAGGACGTTTTACGTTTCTTTCGGTCTTCGACTCGAATAGATCTATGTAAAATATTTTCTATGTGAATTGGATGCGGATAACATCGCCATGATTTCCCGTTCGATTACAATATTGAAGAATGGGAAGGAAGGAAAAATATTTTGGCTTGCGCCGAACGCGTTGAAGAGCTCGATAATAGATTTTGTCTAGCGGACAGGACCATTCAATAACTTTGAAAAAATGAAAAAAATGTCACGTGTTGTTCGTCCTTTGTCTGATCTTAACTTAATGTAATTTCGTATTTGTAAAAACACCAAATAATATATTCGCTCAGTTTTTAAACAAATCTCTTGCTGATAAAACTCTTTTGCTAAGATTACATTTTATTTCAGATGCTCGAAGTCAGAATTGAATTAAGGGAACAAAGTCAAAAAAAAATATCTTGAACTATATTATGTCAAGGAAATACTTGAGAAGCATCGCTTCTATCACGACATAGAACTCAAAAGGCCGATATTTACTAGTTCCACATATGAACTAAATCTGGTAAAAATATCATTGTGCTCCGATGTATTATTGATGATTTCGAAAGAAAACAAAATTGGGGTATCCTTCACCGGACGCTCCCATATCTTCAGGGTGATCCTTCTTTTTTTTGATAAAAAAGTGCAATTAAGTATTCACGCAACCAATACAAAACTGACATTTTTGCTTGCTACTTATGAATTGGTCCATCATAGACTAAAGGAATGCATTAAATGGGATACTCTCGCGAGCGCGGTAATAATGATTAACGAGAAGTGATGCATGATCTTGAATACTCCTTTATTCTTTCAAGAAATGACTATCGAGTATGTAGAGTTAGTGTATTGGCATTGAATATGGATATTCTCAGTAAATAAGCATTAATGAAAAGCAAGGTTTCGCAATATATACAAAGTCATGTAGTCAGATGACGTGATATGCCGAACGTATACGAAGTACTAGACCAGTTCTTCTTCGTTTAGACTTGAGACAGTTCATAAAACTAATCATCAGTGAAAGGTTGTACGTATTTTTGTAGAGCCACATCAGCCAGAGCGGTCTGGTTCGCAAAGAAGAGAGCCATATTAAGAATTGCTTCCTTATTGACAGCATAAAACTGAATCTCCCATATAAGGTTCGCATTCGCTTCTTTCATATCCAGTTTAATACTCTGAACACATTTATCGATGTCTGGCATGCCTGTTTGCCAATACATGTAACCATGTGCAGAATCAGTCAGTTGTTCGTCGTCGGACTCGGCTAGCTAAAATATATAAATGGTCGTCAAAATTAAAATGGTAGAACACTATTTAAGAATAAATTGTGCTTGCTAAACGATAGCAACAAGAGAAAATTCAAAAATGCATTTAAATAGCCAGCTAAATTTCTAATCAGTTGATGCATGTCTTAAATGTCCATTAAAAGAAATGAGAAAAGGATCTGTAGGAGATCCATACCTTAAAAACCTACTTATTAAATTTTGATTAATAATGTTTTCGACAGATTTATTTTTATAGGGAGAATATTTCTGAGTAAGCAAAATATCTCGTACCTTTGTAAAATAAATCAATCTGCAATTCTAATTTATTAAGTTTTCTCGTAAAAGTCAGTTATGTTATATTTATTATGTATTTCTGATTATCAGAGTAAAGTAATCTATAACCCGAATTACATCAAAAAGGTCCCTCATAAATGCTTTCACGAAAACTGATATTATATATGAATCTCTGGGTTTCAAAGTACTAATAAACTGGTGTGATCCTGTATGAGATCAGCCGACGTCAACAGATTAATCAGAAAAACAAAATACTTTGTAAATCTTCTTACAAAAACATCTGTTGTTCAAAGATTCTAAACTACTTCCGACTTTTTACTTGTCTGCACTATACTTTCGAGATTTTCTTACAAATTACCTACTTCTCCCATATTTCGAGCTTCCTAGCGTGAGACTTTGACCGAAACGTTAATTCATGTAAAACTTCGAGTATAATTTTGTTCGCTCTCTTTTTATAACCGTCCATAGAGATGGAAGAGGGCGAGGATAAAGACTAAATGTGGTATTCTATAGTTTGACTTACCTTTTCGACGAGCTCCTGGGTATCATCAATCTTTAGAATACGAGCGTTTGGAATCAGTCCATAGATATAATCATCACGCCAAAAAGCATGCTCGAAATCGAGAGCGAAACCACTCAAAGGATGATACATTGGTCCATTGAACGTCCAACTGTGAACCAATCGAACTTGCTGATCCTGAATAGAGATTATTGTCAAAGGTATATAGAGTTCGCCGAAAACGAAATAGGATAGTGCGTCCGCGTCCATGATACACTGGTCATACTTGATTAGCCATCTTGCATTTGTTTCATTTCTATTGTCGAGAGCGCTGATGATACACGAAATACCAGTGTTCTTGCGTACCGTTTCGAGTATCGTATTTGTGTTGCTACTTCTCAACTGTCCACTGATCGAATGACCATAATGAACTAGAAATTTCATCCATCGGTAGATAGATCCGTTCGGATCTTGTGTTATCCACTTCATCCGATCCACCAAAGAAACGATAGTGTTCACATCTTCTGGCGTCAGTGAATTGGTGACAGCATCGATGAATACCGATCGGAGCGCTTGTTCAAGATGTTGTAGCCGTTTGACGAAATAGTTCGTTGGATATCCAGGCTTACCGATAAGTGTTGCTTCTTCTTTCGAAAAATTTTGCTTTGCCCATGAAGGAACATTTGCTATCTCCGTTTCAAAACCTGTTGGTCCTCGAGCATTAAGGATTCGTTCATATGGTGTCATCTCTATTAGGCGTTTTTCTTCGTTGTATATTTCTCGACTAAATGCGAGGTCCGGCTCCTGCTCATTGACATCGGTATCGATCAAGACGGCCAGAATGAATGGATCAATTGGTTCACCATTCTGCCATATAAGATGATTTTCGCCTAGAAACAAGGGCTTGAAGCTGGTTTTTTCCAGAAGATCAATGCGCACTTTTCTCGTTTCATCTCCTGTGACATCCGCTGGCTTGATTCGACACAGTTCCGTAAGACCAGTTATCTTGAGCATTTTTTGGTCGTCACTCTTTTTTAGCGCACCTGTCCAGCTCGGTACGTTCAAAGGAACATAGCCGACTTTCATGTCCTCACCAGCGACCATCAGACTGATATCAACACAGTTGACTCCAACTTTTGGTAGAATGTTACTGGGTCCACGCACGATCTCTGTCAGATCATTAATATGTCTTTGCCAGACGATGGCACGATTCAGATGTCGTCCTTTACCATCAGATGGCTGTAACATAAAGTTCCCAGTACAACCGACTTCATCATTCGGAGGATCGGGATCAGTGGCCAACTGTACAAGACTCCACCCGGAGAATCGCAGACGCAATACTAATGTATTTTTATAAACACTGTTCATCGGATTTTCTTCGAAACGTTTACTTTCGGGATGCTCTTGTCGATAGGTGAGGTCGGGCACTCTATTCGAATAACCCCCATGGACACGGAAGTAGAATTGAGGTTTGAATTCGCTCAGAACTGTGAGAGCTTTCAACCGAGTAACAATCATCTCTTTTTGCTCGTCAAGAAGTTCGGACTCGCTGACCGATGTAATTTGGTTGACTGCCCAGGTGGCAACGTCAGTCAATGTCTCCACCGCAAGATAGTCGAGTTGCTGATTAATTGCTTCTGACCTTTCTTCTTTAGTATACAGTTCGAGTAGTTGACGAGAGTTTAACGGTAGACAAGGAAGGGCATCAGCTTCGAGTAAGAAGAGCTCGGTTTTCGTTATCGGAAAAAAGGAGATGAGTTCGAGAAAGGGCCGTATACCAAGAGACATAAGTGGCCATGAGGCAAGCATTTCAATTGCCTGCCGTTCAGATCTGTCAGCTGCCCAATCTGTCGATTCGTACATACGTGAGAGCCACATGATCATGACCAAATAACAAGAATTGAACTGACATGGTAATTGTGCATTTAGATTGAGCAAAGTGATGTTGTTGTTTAAATTCACCGGTTGCCTGCAAACATCGAATGTCAAGTTGACTGCACTTGCCCGATCGATTTCCTGTTGTAGACCCATCATGATCATGGCAAACTGGTACAAATGAGATTGTCGAAACTTTTGGCAGTCAGCGAACCACTCTGGTTCATTTGAAGTTCCTTTTTTAGCTTTCTTGTCTTTAAGATGGAGCTTTAGAAAGGCGCGTGCTCCTCCGATCTGTTGCACTTTGATTAACAGAGTCTCCGCACTTTCAATGAAGTGCTCAACTCCTTCACCTTCACTCACGATTTCAGCGATTATACTACTGATATTTTTGACGTCGTCATAGTGGCTCCGTATATTTTTGTAATGAGATTTTGCAAAGTTTTTGCTACGGTAGACAGGTCCGATGGGCAGAAGCCCTTCGGCGGCAAAGTCAGGCGATAGAAACTCGTTCACCAAGTTGCGGTTGTTATTGACGACCCAGTGATTAGAAAACGCTTGCTCGTAGAGAGGAGCTATCTTGTTGAGGTAGAAATCAGCAATCGAAGGAAAATATAATTCTTCTAATTGACTCATCATAATCGACGAGCACTCCGGAATTGATGCCGCATACGAAGCAGTTAGAAGAGAATGTTCTGTTATGTATAGCTTGAGCAAGTTTTCCACTAGAAACTTCCGATTTTCATCATCCGCTACATTCAATAGTGCCGATTCGATATAATAATTTATTTCGAATTCGAATAACTTTTTGAACAGAGACATAATTCTTGGGCTAAACGGATTCTGGGATCGCAGACTATCGCTCGACTCGAAGAGAATGAAGTGTTTGATACTCTTCAGAGTCAATGATTCAATCGGAATTTGTACGCCATCAGCTTTTATCTCGCCGTTGCTAGCATGCCAGTTGCGAATTACCCAGTTACCCGTTCTTGGATCCCGTTCGGGTAGCGTAAAACAGGGACGTTCTCCAAGTGCACGTAGCATACATTGAATATAGTGTAAATGTAACATCTCTTCACGCGCAACTAAGAGCATGTTTCGTTTCCATGTCCTAGCAAATTGAAATTGAATTGCACCATGAATACTACCATGTGAATCGCCAGTGATTTCGAATTCACTCGGCATACTTTTCATTGTGCAGGCGGCATATAGGTATGAATTCAGTAAGCAATGTTCGAAATGGGCCGCTTGCTTGAGTAATTCGACCAGAAATAGATATGACTCATCATGCTGCTTTGCCATGACGAAAAAAATCTGGAAAAAGATTGGTAGAATTGAATAGTCAAACAATTTATTTAAAAAAATTGTGAAAAACTCGGGAATAAAATGTGATTCATTAGCTTTTTTAAGGTTCATCGAATGATTGACACTAGGTGACTTGAGGCTTCTTTTCATGTGTTTTCAATCAACTTATAAATGCTATACAGAGCGCTATAAACAGTTTTTCGTGTGAACGACACGTAATAAAAGCTTGAATTCTGTTTTGCCCTTAGTAAGTTTTGGGATGTGGGTGTGAGTGCATATATTGAAAAGAACACTCATATATCAACCCACACCTACATACTCAGCGTTACTTTGGGAACGTAATATTTTAAATTTGTTAGTTTATTGGTGAGAGTTATAATTTAGTCTGAACATGTGCAATATTCTTGATAAACAGTACAAAAGGTAACATTATAAGAAGCGTATGAATACTGTCAGTAGCAAGATCTTTGCACTCTATTTCCTAAAGATCCCTTTTTTTTATGTTCCCACATGAGAAGTAGCCATCTTGACAGATCTCAAAGATAAATCTTTCATAACAAAAATATAAAACCTTGCTGCTTCGTGAACCTCATATTATTCGATCAACTAACCTCACTAATATGGATTAAACAAATTTTCTACTTCCATATTACTAAATCAATAAATATAAATCAAAAAAAGTGATGAAAATCAGAGGAATTAATCGTACTCACAAAGTTTGAAAGAATTATTAGCTTAACAAGATGATAATAGCGAAAATTATTGTTACACGAGAGTAGCGCGTGCAAAAATTTCAATCAATCAATCTCAAGTTTATTATCGTTATCCTCACAGAAAAATGCCAGATTGAAACTACCTGATATCTTTAGTTATCAAAGTCGTAAATACATTATACTGATAGTTCAATGTTCGTCTTTTGATTAACTAAACATGATTGAGAGTATTAGGAAAAAAGCAAGTAAACTGACTATGTAATGTCTAAACATTATCAATGATTTCAGATTAATTAAAATTATATATAAAAAGTGAGATGAAAGCAGGACAGAGAATCATGAAAATTACTAACTAATAAACATTTATCTATTGATCATTGAGATCAATTTCATATCTATCTCCATCGTGTCTAATATGCAGACCATATGAGAACTATGTATGTGTTATTTAACACGGTTGTTTCTGCCTTTAATATTATTCTGATAAGTTACTCACCACAACGAAATCAATAAAATCCAATATATCAAGAAAATTTTATCTCAACTTGTTATTGCACAAGGTTCTTTTTTAACTTGTTTGGTTTTTTTTCTCTTGTTTTCATTTATGTTTTGTTGCACACTTTATGACAAACGTATTTGCACAAGATGTACATGTAGTAAATCAAACGATCTGCTTGAATGACTCTTGCATGATGAATCTAATACACGAAGTAATATCAAAGCATATAACTCAAAAAATATCGAAAAGCAAGCGATAGAACAAAGAACAAATTACTTTTTATTTTGCTGCATGCAATGCGTCATACTCATGCGTAGATAAATAAAAAGTATCGAAGTGATTCATTTTGATAGATTTTTTCATTCATTGTCGCCATTGGACAAAAAAAACTGTCCCTTTCCATTTCATTTTTTCACCACCTAATACATTGTATTAGAAAACCAAAATATACCACATAAGATGTAGCGTGTAAAAAACTATAATTT
>CAJNOL010002771.1:12375-31828 GCA_905250125.1 Rotaria sordida | reverse complement strand
AGTTGAAGTAGAACTACTGGATGTCGTTGAAGTTGATGTACTTGTGCTGGAACTGCTGCTTGTTGAAGTTGATGTAGTTGTAGTTGAAGTCGAGGTAGTTGTGCTGGTAGTTGATGTAGTTGTACTACTAGTTGAAGTGCTAGTAGAAGTGGTACTTGAAGTAGAACCAGTTGACGTTGATGTAGTTGACGTCGTGGTAGTGATTGTCGATGTTGTTGAAGTTGATGTGCTTGTTGTGGAACTGCTAGTTGTTGAAGTTGAAGTCGAGGTAGTTGTGCTGGTAGTTGATGTGCTTGTGCTACTAGTTGAAGTACTAGTGGAAGTGATGCTTGAAGTAGAACTAGTTGATGTTGATGTAGTTGATGTGGTTGTGGTTGTAGTTGAAGTGCTAGTAGAAGTGGTACTTGTAGTAGAGCTAGTTGATGTAGTCGTTGTTGTGTCTGAAGTAGTTGTTGCTAAAACAATGAAGAATAAAGAAGATTAATAATTGTTAAATAGCAAACCAAATTTTTATTTTGCTTGACGTTGACGAAATTGTAAGATGCCAAGAAAGCTAAATTTGAGTAGAAATGATTTTAGTTTTATTCATCTATCATTAGACAGAGTTTAGTTCGTTGGTCAGGAACATGTATCTTTCGATTTTTTTTCTATCATCTTTTAAGAAAGAAAACTTGCAAATAAGTTGATGATTGTAAGAATGGACAATAACTATTCATCTAGCAAAACTTTCAATTTTTTATCATTTGACATATTCGAAATTAGCTCAAGAAAACTTGCATAAAACCACACACATTTCACTGAAAAACTATTCCAACCAAAAAACTCATCTTTATTCGGCGTCCGATAATATTTTTGAGAAATTATGCCTGAAGTTCACTTGAGATGAGTTTGTGATTGAAAAAGTTTTTCGAATGGAATGTATATAATTTTGTACAAGTTTTCTTGAGCTAATTTCGAATATGACAAATGATAAAAAATTGAAAGTTTTGCTAAATGAATAGTTATTGTCCATTCTTACAATCATCAACTTATTTGCAAGTTCTCTTTCTTAAAAGATGATAGAAAAAAAATCGAAAGATACATATTTGTGATCAGTGAAATCAAACTCTATTTAATGATAGATGAATAAAACGAAAATCATTTCTATTCGAATTTTACATTGTTGTCACCTTACGTTGAGGAATGTACTTGTTGCTAGGCAAAAAATGGTTAGAATCTAAGTTGAAATTTTCTCAAAAAAATAATCAAGTGTAAATTCATTTTCTACTGGAAGTAACTTCAATATTTCGCTCAAATAGGACAGGTTCGAATAATTATCAAAGCTTGAGTGTCACCTCAAAAGAACTAAATTATGTTTGAATGTTTTTTTTAGAATGATAGAGTGTGATTCGAACGTAGTAGAATCAATTGGACGGGGGGGGGGGGGGGGGAGTGATTTCTCGCTAGTTTTTCTTAATAAGTCAATTAATATCCATCATCTTGAATTATCTAGTAGTAAAGTTGGTATTATTTTCAATGATTCTTCAAATATGGTTCTGTTTTAAAAGTTCTTTCTAATATTAGTATTCATGTAAAAAAAAAAATTATAAAATTCGAGAGAAAAAGCTCTTTCAACATTGTCAGATAATTTCAATCGTTCGTGCAAACAGGTATATATTAAGTCATGCCAATATCGGATTAATTAATTAAAACACTTCCAATCTGATAGTCGCTTGATAACTTCTCAGTTGAATCTAAGATTGAGGTACCCACGGAAAAATTTTTTGAATAAAACTGCCGTGTACCGCAGTGTTTTCATATGAGTACTCTGAATCAGTAGACCTGACTCAGGATGACTAGACATAAAGTCCCCTTGGGATGAGAGAGTTATTGAGAAAATTTTTTAAATATATTAGAAATATTAGGGCACGACCATCTTCATTGTCCTGACACATTCCTTCATGCTTCAATATGTATTACACAAAATGTATAAAGACAATAGTGGATATTAGATGCGTATCAATTACAAAATCCGCGATTTTATGGAAAACTTTGTTTATCAAGTAACTGATGGCGATGAATTGTGACTATGGTTAACTTCATTATGGTATTTGAGTTTTTTAAAACTGCAGAATTAGATACTACGGTTACAACTAAGACTATTGTGGTTTGATCTAGAACTAACACGTTATTGGAAATCGCTACTAACTTCAATACCAGACCTCTCGTTTACAATCAACATCACTGTGATTTGCAAAACCGTTACTCGCCATAGTATTCAATACCGTGGTTACAACTATTATTAACGTGGCTTATAAAACACTGTCACTAAACCTAATAACAGATTTTGCGGTTATTATGAGAAAGACGGCGATATTGAAAATCAGAACCCACCACAGCATCAGATATCGTGGTTTTACTGAGGTTCAGCTCGGTATATTGGAAACCATGACTAATCGTGATATATGATACTGTGGTTTGGCTCTAGGAAAACGCTGTTTATGAAATGACCACTAGCCGCAATATGTAATCCGTAGTTACGATCATGTTTACCGCAGTTAATGAAACCGCAACTAATTGCAATATATAATACAGCGATTGACCGCAGTTTTATTCAAAACGATCTTCCATGAACGCTAGATTGGTAGAAGATACTAATATGAAATAATTTCTTAATAACTAAGTTGATTGGCTCTTTGTTTTTAGATTACAAGTAGACTTCAATGAAGTATTGAAAAAATCAGGAGAATTCATTTTAGTAAAATTTGTGTTCTCGAGTTATGATTGTTCATAAAAGTTCTAATTTTTCGTGAAGAAATTTAATACTATAAATGAATGACATATTACACATCTGAAAATGTTTTATGAATATAAATCCGACAGTTACGACTTCTGTTGATCGTCTCATGACATGAGCACATACTCCTCCAGATAATGAATTTTTGGGACCATTTAACCTCTCTAAAATTAATCATATCCTGCACGCCTATTTTTGATTTTCCCTAGACTATAAGGATAGGGTCTAGAAACGGGAATTGATCTGTCTGCACGTATATCGTTTTTGTTGGTAACATGGCACAAACGACCATTTTTTTGGTACAAATGACCATTTTTTGGTATAAATGACTATTTTTTTGAGACAATGACCACCTACCTATGGTACCAGTGACCATTTCGGTAAATATGGTACAAAAGACCATATAGCACCCATATTACTAATCAGTATATGACGTATAATGAAATTTTGACAAGTGAACCAGAACGAATACGTAATTTTATGATGTATGAAAACGATATTATTTTAAATAGAATTTTTTTGAGTATAAACAGCGCTAATTTTATTAGCGCTTTTTGTACTCAAAAGAATTTTAGTATTAACCTTTTAATCTTAATCTTATAACTTTCTAATGCATGTGTGTCGTTATGGCGTCAGTCTAGAGCCAGATGAATCGACTGTCGATGAACGTTACTTGTCATTATGCCAAGAACGGAATATTTATTTAGACAGAAACTTGGGAGATAATTGATACCCAATTTTTTTCATATCTATGTAATAAGTGAACATTAATCCAGATCGAATAATATGACATGTAAAACGTCTTCACACGGTTAACCCATATCATTAATTGTTTTTTCTCGATATCAACGATCGATCATGTTTTATAGAAAGAAAACGACCAGTATCAGTGATGAATTTAGAGGGGGTGCTGAGGACAATCACCTCCTTCCACAAAAGTTCTTTCGGTTTTTTCTAACAAAAAAGGCTTTAAAATGAACCGATACTATCTCTAGTGAACTTCAAAACACTTTTTCTGATCATAATCCTTCCCTACCCAATTCTCACCGAATCGTCTCTATCATAAAAACCCTAGACTCTCCACAGGATAATACGAGCACTTAAATCTTTTTTTTAAACTAGTTTTTCATTGACATTTCTCTTAGTTTGATATGGTCTTACTTGAAAGCATCTATTTCAATTGAAACAATGCTGTGCAACTACTGCGAAGACCTATCAGCAAACAACTATAAATTTCCAATCAAAATCGGCTCATGTTTGATTCATAAGAGTCGAAAAATTTTCGAAACAATAAAAACCACTCCAACCACCAGGTTACAAACCCTTTCAAACATAAATTCATCCTAACCCAAAACGTCATTCGACATATAAAGACTCTGACAAATCACTACTGACGAAATCTATTCCGCACCGTCCCCTTCACGAATGCGTCTAGATTCATCGTTCTGTCGAGTTGCCCAGGCATGTATATTACATCAATGCATGAACCATGTATTTGATTCTTTCTCAGAAGTCAAAACAATTCTCTACCGGCAAACGATCTGTAGTGCCTGAAAATTATTAAAACTGGCGAAAGAGTCACATAAGCATTTCGATCCTTGCCAAAAATCCTTTGCAATTCCTATGCATTCGTTTACCGAGAAACAATAAGATGGCCATTAAATATTCCATATGATTTTGCATTACTTGACATGCAATTCATTCTCTACAAACAAATGCGTAGTAGCCGTAAAGGACTTTCGCCAAGATGTCGCATGCTTATGTGACTTTTTCGCCAGTTCTAGCAATGATTGACACTACCGGCCGTTTGCCGAGAGAGAATAAAGTGGCCATCAGATAGCCCACATGATTATACATTGATTGACATGCAATTCATGACCCAACAAACGAATGCATAGGATCTGTAAAGGACTCGCTGAAGGATATATAATTTTTTTTAGTATTTACATGATTGTGCGTTGGCAGAAGTATAGTTCATGCCGAAGGAAAGGACAGGCGAATCAGAGATGTTTTTGTAATGGGGTTGATTTAGGTGCAAATAAGATTATTTATTTGTTCTGTTGTCATTTGTTATCGCAGGGGTATTTGTCGGGGGAAAGATTTCTGCGGTTGAGATTTCTCGTGTTTCTCTTTTTAACAGTTGTCTATGTGCACTCTCAATAGAGCTTATTTAATGACTGGTTTAAGGCGTCAGATCAAATCATCACTATGATCCTAGTCCCAGGTTGTGTCGTATCAGTTTCACATCGGTTTTGGAATATCTAAGTCTATTATTTTAGATGACGCCATGCTTTTTTTCTGTCGATTTGCTTCTTTGACTCATCAAAATTTTTGTAGTACAATCTTTACTAGTTAATCAAACTAGAAAATTAAGTCGCAGTGACCAATGTGGCTGATACAAGTGGCTTGAACGCACTCAATTACAAGGAAGCATGATTACGAATGAAGTCTAACGTTCTTCTAAGAGTTAAAAGATATTCATGGAATGACATATTTCAAAAAAAATTCAAGCAAAAGAGCCATAGTTGTTGGAATAGTAGATCGTGATTAACTGCCAGTTTTCCACCAGTTACTATGACATGGTAAATTGCAGAGACTTTTGAGTTGAAGACGATGGTTATATAGGATGTTTCATGTTACGGTTCTTCGCAGCGCAAAACAGTACCATCTACAACGATCTTTTACAGTGAAATGTAAACGTGCTATGTCTGACAACTGTATACATGCTATATTCATGCTACATTATTGAAGTGTCCTTAATTCATAGGTCGTTTTTCTATAATGCTATACGATCAATAACTGTTGTTGAATTCGATCTGGGGCTATGAAGGTTTTCATGAGCAAATATTACTAAGAACTAGTTTATGCTTAATACATTTCTTTTTCAATTCAGTTAATATCACACCATCATTGATTTTTTTCAACTGTTTTACATATCAATCGATCGCTTTTGTTGAACTCTACCGAACAAAATCAACTATAACATTAAAAAATATCTTTCGATTATATTTAATAGCAACCAATATTGATGTTACTGTTAGGACTATACAGAAATATGCAATGTTTTTTTTTATTCACATTTGCAGTTTCTTCTTACGAAGTAATTACTATACGTGTTAAGGGTACCTCAATAGAGTTTCTATCATCTCATGAAGCTTCCAAAGTCTGAAAGACTTGCTATTGATAGACAATTAGTCTTTAAGTTTGTTACCTGCACGTGCTTCAATAATCACGAAAGACTTCATGTTTTTTTTAATAATGTTCTCCTAACCTGATACCAAATAGTGAGCAGTAGTGTCAATGAGCAGATGAGCTCATTTAAAGCTTTATCTCTACAGGAGGGCAATGGCAGCGTTAAGATGATCATTTTAAATAAATACCGAGCTATTCGTGAACTTTTTGCAATGCAAACGTAGTTATATAGGGTTATTTAAGTTTAACTGTGTTGAAACCGTTTTCAAAAACTATGAAGGACTTCCTGTGCTACAGATGAACAAAACTATATACCATTAACATACGGTATATAAAGTGTAGGTGTTGGTATCTGAGTTTGGCATTCTTCCAGACTCACGTCCACACACCTACATCCCACACGCAAAACATAAACTCAGTAGCGTAATTCATTTCGTATTTATGAAATAAAAACAGTCCGGTAACTTTTTGAACACGGGTGTAGCGACTCATTGAGCAATACATATTTATCACACTTTGAATGTGTGAAATACCCCGTGTATTATTATCAACAAATATTTTCTAAATAATATATAATCAATCATGCAACGCTGTATCACTCCTCCAATCCTTAAAACGCCATTCTTGAGAAACAAAAAGACAAGTTATCACAGGCTTCTGATTCTTATGAGCACGAAGCTTCTAGACATTGCCAATTTTATCAATCAGAAAATAACGTAGGTGAGTAATTTCGGCACTCGCGCCCGTAGATTTCTGGGCGGTTGCGATCGGAAAGCTACAGAAAATGATAGGAGGAAAACTGGTCATTGATTACACGCATGATAGTCCTCCTCCGAAGTTCATGTAGGTTTTCAGAATTTCTTGGCCAATATCAATTAGCAACCTATATAACTGAATAGTGAATTCATTGAGGCGGATGACCGAAACAAATTGAATTTGTATAAACACATAACTATCATATTATTCATGATTCGATGCAACAAGTTGGTTTCTGAAAGCTACAGCCAATCATTCCATCATTTTGTTAAGCTATTACTGTTTTTTCTTTCACCACGAAAAGCTTTGTTCATATAATTTCTTGTGCCCACATACTACTCTACACATACAACAAATAAGCAGTCGGCAAGTAGTGTCATGGGCAACTCTTGTGATAGTTCTATATCGACTAATCCGGGAGTTACAATTCTGAAATTTTCAGCAAAGAGTCGTGGAAAACTGTACTAAAACTGTAAGATAAATCGATTCAATTTATCTTGAATATATGTAGTTCACTAAATCGTAGATATAATCATTCAGTAAAAGTTTTTCATTGAAGAAAGAATTTTTCAATGGTTGCACAATAGTTTCTTATTCAAGTTTGATTCAAGTTAACTGCGAAATTAGGCTTTCTAATGAGAAGTTGCACAAATAAAAACATGTTGAAGTAACTTAATCATGGAAATTGGAAACTTTAAATAGTATTTCATTCATAACCTCGCTATATTTTATGGATTTAAGAATAAATTTACGCTGGCAATTAGATCTTATTAAGTTCAAGACACACTAAAAATATTAGTCCAAAATCATAAAAAAAACAATATCATTTTGAGAGAAGCAGTTTCTTTTTATAGGACGATTTGAGCGGAATGAGACGACTATCTTCAATTCATTAGTTATTCATGGATAAATAAAAACATACCATGAACATTCTTCATCAATGCTATAATAATTCAATAATATCAATGGACTTTATTTCCAATTTGCCTATAAGCCACCAGGCAGCTAAAATAAGGATCAACGTGTGTTTATCTGTTGCTGAGGACGATCTAGTTTTTTTTATCTACTTTTCTCATTCACCCATTCACTTTTCATACATATGTATGAAAAGTGAATGGGTCGATGAAAAGAGTTGATCAGAACAACCAAATCGTCCTAAGCAACAGATAAACACACATCGTTCCTTGTTTAGCTGTCTGGTGGCCTATGCGCGAACTGGGATGAGACTTATCGATCTACCTATTTACATATAAAGTTTGAACTCTTTCAAAATTGTTTGACTAAATTTTTTGTTCGAGATAGTAGCGAAGAAAAACATCAAACGTCAAAACTCCAGACGACTTTCTAAGGCTCAAAAGCCGAAATATTTTGTTTTCTCTCGATTAGCTGTGTAATCATATTTTATATATATAGATTCGTCTAAAATAACCAATACTAGAACCTTACTGGATGTTGTTGTTGTTGTTGTACATGCACACGGGCATAAACAGCGAAGGTCTTCCTGTAGTTGACGTGCAAAACGGGGATGAATATCAGATTCTCTGTAGAACATAGATGAACTTCCTAAAGCTAAACAATACAGATGCATTTAAAAGCTGTAGAATATCTCGAAACATATTACCTTCAATTGATAACCCATGAAGAATACCAATTGAACATAAGGAAATCCACAAGAAGAGCTGCCAAAGACTCTATTTAATGAATGAAAAATCATAAAAGAGATTATTAGAAAGAATACAACTGTTTAGTTAGACAATAATTAAAGTTTGAACAAAGTGTGTCCTCCTAGGACGATCATTTTGACCATCGGAAACGGCAATCTACAATACCGTGAATTGCTATACAATGGCCAAATTGCTGCTAGAAATGCAACGATGACAATAACTGGACCATCAGTAACTGTTTTACCAGTACTTCCTGGTATTTAGCGGTACATATAGTTTTTCCAAATCTTCGAGTTTGATTTTTGGGGTCTCGCGACGCCTTTTTACGTAGATAAGGAGTTTTCATAAAACTTGCCTGACTCATATGAAAGTGGCCTTTCCTGACACAAAAATTTTGAAAAATCATCTATATCGTTAAATATCGATTCATACCGGTTATCGGTTTAGAACGGTGAACGATCGTCACTGTTGTACTATCAATATCTGTCATATAAAATAGCAAGGGGGAAACAATGAAGACTTAGGATTTGAGATCTCATGCAGTTTCTTAAAGTATTTGGAAGTCTTATGAAGTATTGAGGTCGTAGCTTTTAATATATGCTGAAGCCCATTGAAGTTCTATGAAGCCCTGTGAAGTATCTTGAAGTCTGTGAAAGTTACTTAAGATCTTTGAAGAAATTCAGAAGTCTTGAAATCAGTGGTTTCCCCTCGAGCAACAAAAAGTATGGCTAGCTTTGTCGGCTTTTGAGCCGCACACCTTTATCTCAGATTACAATCCGATTTTTACTGTGAAACAAAGAGCCCCGTTTAGAGTCTTTTTCGTCAAACAAGAAAATCATAATAAGTATTAGGATTGTACTTTCAGTGTATATCATCTTACTTACATCATGTTTTGTCCAAATGGCTTAACCTATCTACTACTATTAGATCCTATGCAACATCTTGTCTACGTTTGCATTTCGTTATGAAATATTTTATTACGTGAATAAAATTCATATATTTCGATATGAGACGAGCAAGGTAATAATCGGAATTCGAATAAATTTTTCATTAAAGATCTGAAATACAAAAGAATGAGTCTTCTCACTTGTGTTGCTGCCATGGGAAGAATAGCAGTGAATAAAAAATATGCAAAAACCATGTACTTTTTTTCAATAATTTGAAATTTGGTGAGGTCGTATCGATCATCGCATAGTATGCAAAGAGCCTTTATTAAAGGACGCGCATCATATACATATATATATAATGTTCAGCGTGTGCCTACCTGTCTGTGCCCAGGTCAAAAGTTAAAGGTTTGAGGAAACGGATCAAAGGTCAGGGTGTGGTGGCGTGTAGGGTACGATGAAGTGATAGTGGGTGGATTAGAGCTGATGTAGGTTGTGGAATAACGGTATTGAGTGTACGTGTGGTATGGGGATGAGATGGATGTGGTGCGAGAATGCGAAGAGTGTGGCTTCGCGGGTGGGATGTAAGGGTGCTCTTGAGGGATGTAGTTGGGAGTGGATGAGGGCGCGGTTTGGCGTGTGGATGAATGAGGTTGCGGTTGTATTGGGATCATGAAGTAACACTCCCACCACATCTACGTCCAAAATCCTACCTACAAATCTATAATTGCCCACATGCACCTATGCATCCAAATAGTTGTGTGGAAATAGTGAAGATAAGAACTCTAACTACATCTGTGACAATTTTCTCATCGTCGAAAAAACCTTGTTTTCGATGATGGAAACAAACAACCGTGCAACATGCACGAGTTTTCGCTAGTATCATATATAGTACAGCGCGCGAGTAAAATTCATAGCCATGATAAAAATTTTTGAATTTTTTCTTGCGTAGTATCAGCTAAATTAGCAACCTGATAGAATGTAAATATAGAATGAGGCCTACTTTAGAGGAGCGACTAGAAAGTAATCTAATGGATTTTATGATGAAGCGAAAAGTGAAAAGAAAATTCAAGGTTGGTCCGAACTTAAAAGTATAGACTTCTGCGATTATCTTAACATCGAATTGAATAGAGATAACAAGCTATTTGTTTTGCTATCTTATAGTGGAATTCACTCGCGTCAAGTTTATACCTGTGAAAAAACTTTCCAATCGTGTAGTGCAATGATTATGAGAATCATTTTCATTTAGATAAATCCATCCACACTGCTTAGTTCAGGTTTAATCCTATGATCGAATAGGACTCAATAAAATTTATTGATTGATGTATAAAATGGCTCAAAAAAGTGTAGTTGAGACTTCATATTAACCGCCAAAAATACCAATTACAGGAAAAAAACAGTAATTTGTATTGCAATTTCAGCACAGCGTTCTGAAGAACAATACGAGAGTGGCCCACTTAACAGTGATAAATAAGACCACCAAGATTTATCCACGATAGATAGTCAAAGATTGTCTAACGATGATTTTAAGAAATTTAATTTGATGTAAAATTCGATGTGAAAACATCGAATAAATTTCAGTTAGAATCATGATCGTTTCTGTCGGAACATAAGTTTACGGACCATTCTACATGACATGCAATGATATCCGGGCTGACATATGACAGAGATATTCATCATGCGATCTCTATTACTGTCTTAGCCCCAATGAACACATGACAAGAGCAGATGTTAGCAATGATAAATATCTATCTCTACTATATAAGTAATTTTATAACAAGTAAAGACATAAATATTTCTATGCGTAAATTTTAAAATTCGATTCTGTATAAACTTATTCTCTGAAGGTCCTTCGAAATATTTTAAACTCACTTTAATACTTACCATTTTGTTAGATCGTCACAATGACTGCGCGATCTTGAGGATAATCGTTGATCAGAAATTTGATATATATTGCTTGTAAAATTCAAAAGTCCTTGGCAAACATTTTTTTTTCATATCTACAACACGAATGAAATTTTGTTTGTTAACTGTTTTGACAACAGCCATTTCTTCAGCAGGCTCTTATTACACACTTGATCATGAAATGTTTCCTTTTCTGTATTCTAATTGTGTGACTACTCATATATTTTCGTAGTTTTCCTTTATGGCACCTTTAAGTAAAGCATTAAAAAGCGCGGCGTATGTGTGTGAATGAAACTTGCAGTAAATAAACAATGTGTATTTTTTTTTTGTGCTTGTACCTCTATCCTTCTTTCTCTCTGTTTACTGTGCGTACTGCTGTTGCCATCATGATTGTTTTGTTGCCAACGAAGACTCACAAGTTTGATTTTATATTTTTACTGCAATACGTATGCCAACTTTTACTGCTAAGGACATTTGTTTAATAAATTTTCCACTATTCTACAGGTGATGAATGAAACTCACGCTATTTTACAAAAATTATTAATGGAAAGAGTTCTGATAATATCTTATCTTTGAAATCTAGATAAAAAATCCACTTTTTGGAATTATAGCTACTAGAGTTCGAGAAAGATACTCGTTCATTGAAGCCAAGAATGGGGAACGTGTTTTGTTCTTTCGTACACTTGTGCATGTTGTTGTGTCCTTCGACATTTCTCTTCTATTTCGAACACAAAAAAAAACAATTTACTCTCTGCATGAAAAACTCCACAGTGATCCATTAAAATACAAAATAGAATTGAAGGGAATAAAAAAAAACTGCGCAATAAAATGACGAAAGATATGGCAACATAAATGTACATATTGCATTATTCTCTCATTCACTAGAATTCAGTAGGTTTCTATTCAGAACTTTCGTATTCAATTGGGCCGTACTGTTTAAGACACTGTACATACTTTTTAATTGGTTATTACAAAGCAAAGCCTTTTAAGACAGATGTTTTTGAGAATTGCGTTGGAAACTTTAAAGGTAATAAATATTCAATAATCTGTCTTAATACTAAATTTACATTTAACTATATAAGATTTCGTAGCATCCCATGCCGATCAAAATAAATTTCGCTTACGGTCTTTTACATCGTACTACACTATAAAATAGTCTGTGTTTCATCATATGAAGCACTCAGACCCAATTTTTGTCAGTATCATAAAAATATATACATATGCTCATGTTTATACTATGCTAAAGTCGCAATATGACGAACTATATTAATTCGTAACTTGTCGTATTTACGCTATAAATGGCTATATATACGTCTAGACTTTTGACGTACTAAATGCTACGCAATACGCACTTATAAGGGCAACCCATTGAAGTCAATTCTACTAACGGGTGGGCCAGAAGAAATTGTCGGCTTTTGATAGGCCGTTTTCTCAAATTAGACTGGATGAGAAAGTTTCGTTCTGATGTCAAAAGATAGAGAATTTTGTGTAGATTTTATTGATATGTTCTTTGCGAAATAAGTATTTGTCCTTCTCTTGTAGCATTAAAGGTATTCGATACCACAAAAACATCATTTGCTCAGCATTTTACTGGAATAAAGGGTTAGTTTTCTTTGTTAAATGATTCTACGTACATACGCTATTCAAATGCGGTATCATAAAGTACGAAGGCTTATCTATTTTTAAGATCCAATACCAAATCTGGAGACAAAGTTTTATCATTAGAAAAGCCGCTTGCAAAAAATGCCTAATTGTCCAGTTTTCGTACCTTTTTATTGCTGGCGAAAGATCTCAGCCTCATCATTAGTTTAGAAAAGGAATTCAGCTCTTAATAATGAAGAGCATTTTGTAGAGCTTGAAATTCTACATCTTTTGATATAAAAAGACTAGTTTTTGTAAAATCGAGTTCGGAGAAAATTGGCAACGAACAGTACGATTCTGTTAACCCAAGGTATTTTCTTAATATTTTGTGGTTTTTGAAGCAGAAACAATTAAGCTTAAAAAAATAAAGACACCACTAGATACATCGAAAAATTCGGCATCGATTAGTAACAAGAAGAAATTTTTGAACTATAATTAACCGAGCAAAAATTTTAGTTTAAAAGTGTCTCATTTGGCAGTTGAGCAAATGCTGTTTTTGTGGTATTGAATACCTTTAATGCTACAAGAGAAGGACAAATACTTATTTCGCAAAGAACATATCAATAAAATCTACACAAAATTCTCTATCTTTTGACATCAGAACGAAACTTTCTCATCCAGTCTAACTTGAGAAAACGGCCTATCAAAAGCCGGCAATTTCTTCTGGTCCACCCGTTATTTTAGCTTACTGATGATACACGAGGTTGACCATCACCATATCCTTAAACGTAGTCAAAAATAAATATAAATCTACCAGAATTTCATGGTGCACACGCATTCTAATATTCTTGCCAGTAAGCTGTATATGTGGCATCTTGCACAGTCATAAGTGATTATCACACTATTTTATAAACCTGTTTTATTTATGTAGAAAATGTTAAAAAAAAGGACACAAATTTTCAGGAAATCATTGAGATACCAGGAGGATAGATTATTGATGTTGGCCAACCATGAGCCTAATCGGAAATACGATTTAGATAATATCAGTTTTCAAATCAAGACTTTACGACTAGTATAATCATATATATGTCAAACTTAAAAGTCGAGTTTACTTCAGCTTTCAAGTTTCAACTCCGAAATACACACATATCTCTCTCGATTGAGAGTGCCTCGGAAAGCTATTTACAGATTTCAGACTTACGTTGCAATCAAAGCAAAGTTAGTAAAGTTTGAATGAAAGTAAAACATGATTTGAATACTTGCAACAGAATTGTAACCGGTAACAGTGAACGCCCGGTCCAATAGAGGGTCTTTTATCAGTCGATAGATACAACTTTTTCTTTGCCAGCCAGTCTTAGGCTTATTTAGTTTTGCATTTTTTTTTCCAAAAGATTGAACATGAAATAGATTTTTTTGCAAATCAAAGCTTTTTACTAATGTCGAAGATTATATCGATGAGGACATATGCATCCAACTATTCCATTTAGTGAAAATTCGTCGTAGTATCCTTATTATATTTTCTCAACTCACTTTGGTATGACGTCATGTCATTCAAACGAAATTGAATAATTCTTTAACATTGTAATTATTCATAGATTTTTTTATATTTCCTACTATTTATAACATATATTTCTCATGGACATAAGCAATAACAAGGCGAATATAGTGTGGAATATAGATTAAGTATATAGTTTATAAATAGTGTCAATGCCTGGAGACTAGTTAATCTGAATATAAAATCAATATAGAATTTGTAGTCCTATAGTCCTATGAAGGTTTCTGTTCACCAATATATGTCAAGAAAGAGAACATATATGAAAATAAATAGTGAAAAGCACTACAGTCGTGAAACAATATGTTTTGTTTTGCACCATTATTGTAGTGATTAGGAAGAAGATATGACTAATACAGGGATTGATTCATTTGTTATTAGACGATTAGAACTTGAACTGAATGCAGTTTTCACGTTTGACATTATTGCCTATTTCGAAACTGTCACATGGACGCCGCAGTCAACTCTCTATTGGTTGACATAAAGATTATCTATCGCACACACCTGCTCAATAGAGACATCATTTTGTTAATCATACCATCATCACCGAAAACTCTTTATGAAACGAAAAAAAAAGAAAAATTTCTTTCAACAACATTAAAACATGTCCCATACTGTAACTTAGGTATGCTAGATACAAAATTTAAATTTGCATTGAATGATATTTTACCCTTCTATATGACATACTTGAGAACGAAGAAATTTGTTTACTATTAAAATCTGATCACTCACGAGGATGTATTATGAGAAAACAAAACATTTTTTTCAATACCATTAAAGCATATCCCGTGGTGCAAACAGTAGTGTCAAATTTGAAAGTTGCATTCAATTCAAATTCCAACTGTCAATCGCTTATATGTAATATGTCAACGTCTTTCTTATATCCTTTAAAATTACAAAAATATAATAAACATTTAAATTATGTTCTACTGTTACTTCAACTTGACTAAATATACTTCAATTCTCACCTACCCAGGTCAAAGAAAACGGCGTCGTAAACGACCGTAAACGGTATAAAACGGCGAAAAACGGCGCTATTACGGGCCGTAATCCGTCAGCTCGTTTTAAGACCACCGTTTAGTGCAGTAAACGATCATTGTTTTTACAAGAAACGCCCATCGTTTTTCGCCGTATTTTAGTCGCAAAATGAGATGACGAAAATAATGCGAGAAGCAATACTGTATCATATTGCACGATATTTTATGGAGACCATTTTTCGCCATACCATTTTACGGCTAAAATACGGCGAAAAACGATGGCCTTTTCTTGTAAAACCGATGATCGCTTACTGCACTAAATGGTGGTCGTAAAACGGGCTGACGGATTAAGGCCCGTAATAGCGCCGTTTTATACCGTTTACGACGCCGTTACGAACATCCGGAATGATCGACCTGGGTAGGCCTGAAATTTGTAAATAGCTTTTCTGGTCATTCCCATCGGAAGATATGTATACGTATGTGTTTCCGTAGCACCCATATCGAGAGAGATGTGTGTTTCGATATTGAAACTTGAAAGTTGAATTAAATTTAACTTTTCAGTTTCACATATATGTTAAATTGACTGAAGATGCTTCCGTATTGTAGAAAAAGTGTTTTTGTATTTATAATTAGTGATAAGCCTTCACCAAGATTAATATTTCTTCTGTATTTTATGTTGAAAAGCTTGCTGTAATAGAAGCTTATCACAATTTTCTTGCAATGTGCAATGTCGCTTATCTCTAAATTGCGAAAGAGTAGACATTTCTAAAGTACTATAGAATACGTTTATTACTGTCGAATGCATATGCAGTTTCAGAATATATTTAGCTAAAAACACAACGAATAGTAATCATGGATGTATATAATATACATTATCCATCTTTTGGCTGCAAAGTGGTACTCTGCCTGTGTTTTTATCCTCTATATTAGTGACTTTGTTCTCTTAATTCTCTGATTGAAGGGTTCACAGCAGGAACAAGTATTAAATGTATAATTCTACCAGGATCACTTTCTGGCATCTTCAGTAAGGGTTTGATATGACAGATATCAGATTTCTGTCGGGAGCCAATTGTATCGGTTATCGATCCTCTCCCTTTTTCGTTCTCCTCTGGATCCAATGTGACTTTTTTTAAAAGGTTTATACATGAGTTTTGCAGAGCGGAGGTTTTTCTATTAGAATATATATTTTTTTCGTTTTTGATTATTTCGTCCAAAAATTGTTATAATTAGGGTTTCTCAAAAAAATGAGCTATTTTTCGTTGATAATAATTATTAAAACACATGTTGTTTCTGGATAGTCAGACTCTTTGTTACCGCTATTATGGTTTGAAACGTTTTTGGCACGGTGTATTCTTTCTTTTCTTCATTGAAAATCTAATTGTCATTGTAACGAAATCAATACTTCCTATTTTTTATGTTCATTGACGATGCGACAAGCTTCTGTGATAGAAAAGCAAAAATTCCAAACAAAACGTACTTAAAATATGATTAAATTCACATAACATTCATGAATAAGACTCAAAGTTTCAGTATAATATCTATATCGTATATACGAGAGATAAAAAATGTGCTAGATAATGACAAGCGCCTACAACCAAGATGAGAAAGTTTAAATATGTGAGTTAGATAATCTTCAGTTATGACAATCGAATGAAAAGTAGTCTACACGTCTCATCTGAACAACAGCTATTCAATGCCAAAATATTATTGAATCTCAAGCTTGAGATCGGCTGTTACATTTTTGGTACAAGCCTTTTGGTAACGCTTTCCAAGAAGTAGAACGTATAAATTGTGCGCATAGCAGTATTAAACGACTATTTCGTGTCAGTATTAGGTTTTTATCTTCAAATATTGTCACTATTCATTTGAGAACAATTTGAAATGATTATTCGGAAATTCGAAACATTTTTGTTCTCATGAACCATCATGAAAAGGCTTCCAGTTGGTAATGTGTGTTTGTGCCGGATACGTAGTAGTCGACCACACGCTTGAGATTCAATAATATTTTGGCATTGAATAGCTGCCGTTCATATGAGACTTGTAGACTACTTTTCATTCGATTGTCATAACTGAAGATTATCTGACTCATATATTTAAACTTTCTCATATTGGATGTAGGCGCTTTTCATTAACTAGCACATTTTTTATCTTTCATATATACGATTTAGATATTACATTGAAACTTGAGACTACTTCATGAATTTTATGTGAATTTAATAATATGTCAAGTATGTTTTGTTAGAAATTTTGCTTTTGCATCACAGAAGTTTGTCACATCATCAATGAACATAAAAAATAGGAAGTATTGATTTCGTTCCAATAACAATCAGATTTTCAATGAAAGAAAAAAAGAATGCATCACCCCAACAACTTTTCAACCATGATAGCGGCAGCAAACAGTTTGAGTATCCAAAAATAATATGTGCTCTTATAATTATAACCACTACTATAATTACTGCACTACAAAATTTGCAGAAATTATAGGCAAGACGATATCGCAGTAGCTGAGGATGCCGCGGAGAAGCAAACATATACGAAAACACATGGGGCATCATATTGAATAAAGATGCCATACTTTTAGAATCAATAAAAACTTCATGTTAGTTTTTTCCTGTCTCGAGATATTGCGAAAATAGGAAGCAGAAGTAGTGAAAGAACTAAATGATTCTCATACTCATTTCGAAGAACTTTTACGTTATTACTGAGCAACACTTCTACTGTTTGAGTTGAAATTTTTACTAAAGGTACATTATTAGATGGGTAGTCGTTTGATTTAGCTTTTAGTAGGAAATATCTTTACAAAGAAAAATTTACGCGGTTCATCCTTATCTACATGAATTATCCATTCATAGTAGAAAAGTGAATGTTAATATTTTGAGCAAGAATGGATCTGGCTCCTTCAGAAATAGACTTATTTTTTTATTCAAAGATTCTTCAGGAAATCTTGCATTAGCTAATACATAACTGGAGGGAAACTAAGAATGGCCCCAAAACGACTGTTATGCGCCCCGATCCTTTGCTTCTATTGAATATGGTTGATACAATGATCTACAATAAATAAATGAATAATTTAAATTAAAAAGAACTCACTGGAGTTTAATCGAATCAAGAAAACGATCTAAAATAAAGAAATAAATAATTGAAATTAAGGAAAGCTTATGTGAACTTAACTGAATCGAAAAAAGATCTAAAATAAATAAATAAATACACAAATAATTGAAATCAATAAGAACTTACGTGAATTTAGTCGAATCGAAAAATGATCTAACGTAAATAAATAAATAAATAACTGGAATTAAAAACGAAGCCTACCCAGGGCGAACTCACCCTGCCGGATCCTATCGGATCCGTGATTATCCGACCTTTTCCGACAGTCGGATCCGATGGGATTCCGACGGTCGGAAACCTTCATTATCCGTTAATTTCCGACGTCGGATATTGTCGGATTCTGTTGGATTCCGGCGACAGGATCCGATGAGATCCGATAGTCAGAAATTGTCGGATCCGATGACATCCGATAGGTGGAAATCGTTGGATCCGATGAAATTCGATGATGTGAAAGCATTTAATTTCGCCTATTCTAATTTTTTATTTTTAGATTGTTTCCAATGATAAATCAAACAGTAAGTATTAATTTATTTAAATAAATTTTATTTTTTATTTTTAGATTATTTACAACGATAAATCAAAAAAAGTAAGTATTTATTTATTAAAATAATTTTTATTTTTTACTTTAGATTGTTTACAACGATAAATCAAACAGTAGGTATTTATTTATTTAAATAAATTTTATTTTTTATTTTAGATTATTTACAACGATAAATCAAACAATAGGTATTTATTTATTTAAATAAATTTTATTTTTTATTTTAGATTATTTACAACGATAAATCAAACAGTAGGTATTTATTTACTTATTAAAGTAATTTATATTTTTTATTTTAGATTATTTACAACGATAAACCAATAAATTAAACAGTAAGTGTTAACTTATTTAAATAATTTATATTTTTTATTTTAGATTATTTACAACGATAAATCAAAAAAGTAAGTGTTTATTTATTAAAATAATTTTTATTTTTCATTTTAGATTGTTTCCAAGGATACATCAAAAAGTAGGTATTAATGTATTTAAATAATTTTTATTTTTTATTTTAGATTATTTA
>CAJNOL010002771.1:0-12275 GCA_905250125.1 Rotaria sordida | reverse complement strand
TTTTTTGTGCTGATTCCGAAAATGATCTTCGTTTTACTGTGAAGTCGAAATGAAGTTAAGATTCAAGGGCTATATTTACATCAAAATAGTCTGAAAATAGTATTTCCTTAAAATATATCCACTGAAATGAATCATGGGGCTATTTGGATTTTTCCGAAAACTATATAAATCAAAAGAGCTTCAGTTGAAGCAGTTTTTAATCGCAGATAATTTTCTGTCTACTTTGATTTTTAAAGACAACATGAAACTACAAGAGTCACCAATAAAGTATCTGAATCGTATCCATCGGGCCTGGATACTCTAGAGAATCCAAGAACGACGCTATTCACAAATATGATCACTATGTCATTTTATAGAGCACACAAATATGTGTTGATCTACACCATTAGTTTTTATATTAGCTTTACAAAGGATAACGTCATGCTTATCATAGTCACTTTTCAGAAGACCCAATAATCGCGTGCCTCCCTCCTCCCACAGTTATTTAGTCTTAGAAAATGTTGTTTTAAGTCGTACTTGAAACCAAATAAATGCATAGATGTATGCAGATTTTCATGCTCTATCTTTCTAATCTATTAAAGATGAGATATAGGAGGTGGCAGATTTTCGATCTTATCCGGCGAGATCCTTTCATTTCGCAAAGTTTTTTTTTTTATAGAGTATTTTTAATTTTTTTACTGTACTCTTATATAGGTATATTCGTCAAGGTAACATAACGAGTAAATATCGTTTTTACGATTTTCATTATATATATATTAGAAATGAAAATTAACATCGATTCTTCATAAGAAAACAAAAGAACATACAGATTTTTTTATTATTTATAATACTTTATATTCTAAGAGAATATTATCGTAATCGGAAATATTCTATCACCAATCGATTAATCATTAATCTTGTTGACCAAGAAATCATATTCTTAAATAAGCCATTAGCCATATCTATAATAAACCTATAATAGAAGTAATTATCGTAATGAAAGTAATCATTTAATAGTCGGATATCTTCGATTGACATAAAAACAAAAAAACTTTTGGACATGTTACAAGTGAAAAACTCGATTTTTTTCTGTTTGAATTTCGGTTTTATATTAAGTATATGATAGTTTAAATAATATTAATTTGACAATTGATAGGTCTTAAAATCTATCTATAAATTGAACATTTGAAAATTAATTCGAAAATAATAAACTCATAAAAGAGGTTTTTACAGTTAGGAATGTCACTTGACGGTTTCCTTCATGGAAACGGCAATCATATATAGAGTTACCAAGAGATATACCTCAACTTCTCTTCTTACTCATTTTGAATTTCGTTTGACATCTTTCAGAATCTCTAAGTAGTTTTAGATTCCATTGATAGAAACCGAAGAAATTCTACTCAACTGTCATTATATGAAAAAAATGTTATGTCAAAGCAATTCCAAATGTTCGAAACGAGCATAATTATGAAGATTCAAATGCGTTTGTGCTCAGTGATGACGAAAGTTGAAACAAGAAGAAGTAGGGTATCCTATGTCGAGCAGTTAAACTTCAACTGTCAAATTCCTAATATGACCGATTTAAAAAACGAAAGATTTTTAAATGGTTTGACTCATGATGCAAATGAAAATTTAATAAATTAGTATATATTGAAATATAGTCAATAGCAAAAAAAGCTGATCTTATATAAAAAAAAAAGATATGCCGAGATAATCTATTAAATATAGAATTGTATTATATGAGATTATGAATAAGAATATTTAAATTGAATAAAAAAATTTGAAATGTAATATATCTAGTAGAATTATTTATCTAAGGTAGAACTTTTTAGTTTTATTTATTTAATAAAGTAAGGATAAACAAATTTAATATTTGATTTAATATGATCTATTATAGAATAATGTTCAAATAATGTCTAATAAATTGAAATTAATTTTTATCTTGTTCGTCCTTTGTTAAATATACTTCCATTTGTTGTTCTTCTTCACTTTTTTTTGAAAGATTTTTATTATCAGATGTTGGAAGAGAACTTTTATTTGAATTTAATTTTCTTTGATGAATTGAACTAATTACTAATGCGATAACAAAAAGTATTATTGCTAATATAACACATGCTATTAATAATAATGGAAACTGTTTTGGATTACCATCCAATACAACACCTTTAATTGACATTTTTAAAAAATTTCTTTTCTTTTTCATCAAGTAAAACCAGGAAAAACAACTTACCAGCTATTTTTTGAAATGTCATAGCACCAAATGCTGCACCACATAAAAGAAGACCTACAAGTAATGGATTGACATTTAATCGTTGATTTATAAATGCAAATGATAATGGAAATGTTGGAGAAAAAACAAAGCCAGTAAATGCTCCAAGAACAAGAAGATTTGTGCTTGTTAAACCAATTATCCATACATATATAAACCATGTTATTGCTAAAATCAATCCGCAAATCCATAGACCAGCTAAAGCTTTATGAACTGGTACAAACACAGTTATTACTGCACATACTAAACGACCAACCTAGAATTAAATTTAAAATAAAATAATGATTAGTTTTTAAAATAATTTCAAATAATATAAATCAAAACCGAATATGAAAGCCAATAAATAACCATTGCCCAAAGAGCACCTGATGTTGAAATTGAAAATCCTGATGTTTTAAGAAATGCAAAAAAAAATTTTCCAAATGTTTGATCATTTCCACTAAGAAAAAACATATAAAAAATCCAAAAAATTGACATTAATAAACCATAAGCAAAATAACCATTTCCACATGATCGTGGAGAATATGGAGATACATTTTTAACTTTATTCTCTTTTATTTCATTAATAGCTGATGTTGATACTGATACATAATCTATTGGACGATTTTTAAGAGCTTCACGTCGAATTCTATGTTCACGTATTGAAAATATTAAATGACCAATTGCTATTATTAAACAAAGAAATGCTGTTATTGAATATGGTACTAGAATATTTGATTCATCTTTTTCTATGAAAACTTTTGAACTATTTTCTTTTTCTATGAAAACTTTTGAACTATTTGATGGTAAATTTTTTTTAATATCTTCACCAAGAAATGGTAGAACAAATAAATTAGCAAAAACAGCACCAAAACCATAACCTAAATGAACAATATTAAGTGGTGCAGCAACATTATCACCCCACATTGTTAACATTAAACTTGTTCCACCTAGAATTATATTTTATTTATAAAAAGAATTGTTATTAAAAACAAACCAAGATCTGATACTCCTTGAGAAATTCCTTGAAAGAAAAAAACTATTGAAAGTATATATAAATTATAAATAGCTGGTGTTGCAAGAACAGCTAAAACAAAAAAAAAACGAAAAAAATCTCATTTTTAATAAAATAAAAATAAAAAAGTGAAAATATCAATCTAAACTGACCAATAGCTGCAATCAAAAATGCAAATGATAATAAACCTTCTGGATATTGTTTAACAATATTTTGTGTTATTGCTCCAACTATATTTCCAGTCATGTAACCAGCACTACGTGTTATTAATATAGTACTTATTCCAGCATATGCAACTTGAGTTTGTCGAGCCAATATATTTATTGTTGGACCAACTAATTCCAAATGAATACCCTAGAAATAAAATCATATATATCAATAGAAGTTTTTTTAAAATAAAACAAACCAATATAATCCATGTAAATACTAGAAATGTTGTCTTTACCAATTCCCATGGTTGAGATGTATACACTTCAATACCTTTTACACCTTTTTTACTGGACATACCTATTTATCTAAATATTTTTAAATATTTTTTTATTTTATTTAATTAACTCAAATTTTTCTCTTTGTTCCAAAATAAATAATTAATATAAATTAAATATTAAAAGAAACAAAAAAAGTACATTAACTAAATAAAACTTTATATAAAAGAGTAATGATGATAAAAACAATCAATTGTAGAATAAATATGGTGAATATCTATCTATATTAGCTCGTTTATAGTCCATAGTTTCAAACAAAAATATCTCCACGTCTTTGTTAACCTCATATTCTTATCATATTATCAGTAGCAGAAATAATGCGAATAGAAGAACAAGATATGCCTTACCACAAAGGAGATACGTGACAATGATGTAAGTTGACTGTGATACTACTTTTCTTACAGAAAAAGAAAAAAGAAAGAAAAAACCTTTTCTAGTAATCGAGTTGTTTTCTTAGCTCTGCCCTTTCGACACATATCCAATTATTAATAAGAGAATCTTCAGATATATATATATATGCGAACGTACATTTAGAGGTCTAGAAGAAAAAAAACTAATGAAAATTTGTAACTGTTGACATTTGTTTGAGATGAGAGAAGAGGTTTTTTGTTTTTAGACTTTTTTAAATCTATTGACTCTTTTTTAAGCTAATTCAACAATCGACTATGGTTGATGAGTATTGTTTTCAGCATTTTTTTGGTTAATTTATTTCTTAACACATTTCATCACGACAACATAACAATAGATAATCATCATTCTTTTACAAACATTTTTCTTTTTCATTTTCTATTCAAATTCTATTCTATATTTCACATTTTATATGTTAGGTAATCAACAGACGTCTTCCCAAGGCACCGACGACATTGTCACGGAGAGAACGGAGGGGAGTGGAATCAACAATTTTTTAAACGCATCGATCAATTTTATTGTGAACGTAAACACTAATAACAAATCTTTAGTTTTCTAAATAATCAAGTAAAAAAAAAAAGGAAAATTTGGTGAGATTCGACTCGGAAGTTGTTGATCATAAAGCAAAAGAGAAGACTGATATTCATGTATTGAAATAGTCAGATTTAATATTATTTAATTGATCTATAGAAAAAGAAAAAAAAATTATTTTATTTCTCGAAATAAGATTTTTTTAATTTTATTCAAGTATTCTTACTCGAGATATTTTATAAAAACAAAAGATAAGCCCTTATATATTGAGTAATATCAATTAAATATATCGGAGTGACAAGTCATTATAATAGTTCGTTTTGATAGAGTTCTATTCTAAGAATAAAACATACTATTATCAGCTCTTTCTCCACTATTCTAAGGGTAAAAGATGATGTTGTTCGGGCCAATCCAGAGTTATCTAGGATCCTCTCATATATGAGACGGACAATAATCTCTTTTATTCTTAGAATAGAACTGTATCAAAACGAACTATCATACTGGTTTGTCACTCCAATATTATATTGACATTTATTAATAACAATTCTCTTTTCGATTTCAATTCATAAAAATAATATTAATAAACAAAAAACAATAAATAGATTCAATCAGAAAGATTTTAGTCAATTTTTTTTCTCTGAAAACTTTCTCATTAAAGGAACAATGAAAAAACTTTCTAAATACTGAAGTTTCATTAATAGTCAATTCGAATATTTCGAATCATCGCTTGCTCAATTCAACGAAGATAAATCATGGAACGAAACACTTCAACAAATAATATTTATATTTATCCGAGGATTTTATTCAGATTCTACTCATTACTTATATTAATTAACAAAATTATTATTATTTATTAAGAATACCAACAACTATTTTAAGTCTTTCATAGAATTCATGTATTTATATAAAATAATAATAAACTCAATATATTAACATTAGTCGTTTTTTTTTTATAAAGGACGGGGAACATTTTCCCTTGATATTGCTCCTTATAGAAAACATAACCAGTTTCATATACAAATTTCACCAATTGTAGGGCTCAGAGTTAGTACTCAATTCTATAAATTTCAGCTTGATCGATCAAGTTTTTTCCATACTTTGATACTCATCCATATAGACTCTATTGGGTCTTCTATGAATCAAAGAATTATTCATTTTAGATAGTGAATATACATACTTTGACAGATGATTTACATATCATTCAATAGAGAATTTAATTTTGAACAAAAATTGTATAGATACATTCGAGTAAAAACCAAAGATTGACTAGAAAAAATTTCAAATATTCTTAATATGTGCTCATATAGAGGCTTTGCTTGAACTTTGTGTACCTTCGATCTTCACGATATCATTCAGAACCGGAGCTATTTTTTTGATATCAATATTAATCATTAAGAACTACAAAAGTGCTCGAATAAGCAGCTGCAAAACAACTGTATTGTGTATATTGTCTGGGGAAGTACGGTTCAAGGTAAACTTTTATTCTAGAAAGGTCACAGATACTAATGATGTATCTTTGGAATCTACTCATCAATCAAACTGATTATATGACACAGAATGTTTCAAAGTTCTGCTTTCGATGACTGATAATAGAAGAGGGAGTGTAGTGTAAGTAGATAAGAAATTGTTTGCGTAATATCTATCAATAAATAAAAAACATGCGTGAACATTGCCGTTTCATAGAGAGAATGAGAAAAACAAAGAAAAATAATTACTTTTATACTAATTATAATAAGAGTCAATGTTAGCGTCGACAGATGATACTATGTCGCCGCCAACTTTTAAGTGAAGAGTCCTTTGTTCATTTCTTTCCATTCTCCTCTTTCACGTAACCTGTAATTATCTTTTTTCCTGATATATGCGGGTGTGGGTGTGGCTCTTCTCTTCTCGCACGCTCATACTCGCACTCACACATCGACAGCCATAACCATACACACCCATACCCTTTGCAGCTACTTATTCGAGTACTTTTGTAGTTCTTAATGATTAGTATTAATATTGAAAAAATGGCTCCGATTCTGAATCATATCGTGAAGATCGGAGGTACACAAAGTTCTAGCAAAGTCTGTATATGAGCACATATTAAAAGAATTAGAAATTTTTTCTAGTCAATCTTTAGTTTTTACTCGAATGTATCTATACAATCTTTGCTTAAAATTAAATTCTCTATCGAATGGTATGTAAATCGTCTGTCAAAATATGTATATAGACGATCTAAAATGAATGATTCTTTGACTCATAGAAGAGTCAAAAGAGTCTATATGGGTGAGTATCAAAGTAAGGGAAAAGCTTGATCGATCAAGGTGAAATTTATAGGAGTGAGTACTGACTCTGGGTCCTACAATTGGTGAAAGTTTCATGTGAAACTGTTTATATTTTCTATAGGGGCTAATATCAAGGGAAAACGTCTCCCGTTGTTTAAATAAAAATAAATTTGAAATATAACGATAATATATTCGGAATAAAATAAAACATGACCATTTATTAATAAAGAACAAACTTTTAAAATGAGAATCAATTTGAATTGGTAAATCTAATATTTAATCGAAATCTAAAGGTAAAATATCTAAGAAAAAAATTCAATAATGATGTATATTAGAAATGATGTGTTTTTTTTTTTAAATTATATTTCCTGGACATATTTCGATATTTATTATTGATATATATAATTAAGATTTCGTTTTATTTGAATTATTCTTGATTAAAAAAAATTTTATATCAATTAAATAAAATATAAATAAAACAAGTCAATTATTTCAATGACGAAATTCCTTTATTATTTATGTGAAAAGTTTCAAAAAAATATTTCAAGTAAATATATTTATTATGCATAGAAATTCACGAAATCAATGAAAATCTTTATTTTGTTTTTAAATGTTCAATGTCAAATATATAAATTGTGTAGTCAATTTAATTAATGATAAAAAATTGTTATTTACACAAGTTAAATAGAAATAAAATATTTCTATTGACATATAAGAAAAACAAAAAGCAAAAAGTAAACGACGATTTGATTATGTTGATGTAAGATTTGATAGAAGGTGATATTTTAAATAAATATAGTCAATATAGCCTTTATCAATATATTGTTTTATCTATATTTGATTATTCTCAATTAATAGTTAATAATAACGATCAATGACAAATTCCTTTTTATTATTTTAAATAAATCATCTTGACCTGAAGATTATTATCGTTCTTCTTCTTGTTCTGTTAGTATCGTTGATGAAGTTGTTTTAAATTGTTTTGTATATTGTTGTGCATTGTCAAAATCTGTTGAATATTGTTGATGATAAATAATTGGTAAAGCTTGTCTACGTAATTCCATTTGTAATTTTAATCTATTAGTAAAAAAAAGTCGACGCCAACCATGTATTTGAACTAAATGCATAAAAAAATGATTATTTAAAAGTCGATAACCATGTTGACGTATATAAAGGATTTTCCAAAGTTCATTATGACGAGATATTGAACGAAATAATTTTGATACTTGAGATAGATTTGGAATATCATTTATATTAACAAATGAAAATATATTTATTTGAATATTTAATGGTAAATATTTAAACCAATCGATATTACCATTGATTAAATTTAAACAATAATCAAGAGTTTTTTTACCAAATATTCGAATTATTTCACGTTGAGCGATTTCATCATCAGAAAAATCTTTATAAGAATTTCTTATTTCAGATGGATATATTGAACCTTCGATATTTCGAAGAGTTATTTTCCACCATTGAACAATTACCTTTAAGAAATAAGAAAAAAACAATGAATAGATTTTGAAATAAATATTTATTAAAATAATTTACTTGATCAAAATTAATTTCAATTCGACCATAATCTTTTGATGGTGAAGGTGCTATTGCACTACATTCAAATAAGATTTTATTTTCACCAACAAGTTTTGATAATAATGGATGTTCTTTTAAATATTTATCTGTATCAAACATTTTTATTCAATTTATATATATATAAGATAAATTTATTCTCTATTACAAAATCGCCATTATTCAATACAATATTGAATTAGTTACCAGGCATAAAACCTCTTCTATCTCTCATCTTATTCTATATAGAAAGAACGCAAAAATAAATAAAACGCCTTTTAGTTAAACCAATCAATTGAAACATAGAGTCTTTTCTTTTTTTAGGTTAAGATAAGCTATATATACACGCTACATACATACAAAAATGAATGTAACTTATCCTTCTGTTTTTAAACCAATCAGATCATATTCCATATTATACCTTATTTTTTCCTTTTCCATTTTCATTCAGGTTGAATTCGAAATGTCACTAACAGAATATTGAGCAAGTTATATGACTCGTTGATATTCATTTTTCTGTTAAAAATGAGAAATGAACGAAATTCAACTTTTTTTTTCTTGATCGGATCCGACAACACTGTTTCACAAACTAAGATGATCCATTTCTCTTATTTTTTACAATCTTAGTTATCAGTTGACCTTATTTGACTGAAATAATTAAAGCATTTACTTTATTGAAAAGACTCAGGTTTTTGAATATCTTTCGAATCCCTTAAAAGTTTATATTGTTATGTAGAACGAAGTTCGTTTGCATTATTGTATCAGTTTACTTTTTTTTCAAAAGAAAAGAGTTTAAATATTTAATCATTTCAATCATTTCTACATTATTTTTGTTTTATGCCAGAATTTAGTTTGGATTTTTTTCCAATATTGAAAGAATGATAGTAGAATACCTAAGAGAGAACATGAGCACAGTAGGGTAATTTAAAAAAAACTAAAAAACAACTCGTCTGACTTATAGAATTTATGGCATTTAAACACCGAATTCGAACTTATTGTATCGACTTATTATTTGAAGTTTTGTTTTATTTTACGAAATAATTTGGTCTTGAGTTTAAAAACAACTTCTGAAACAAACTGTAAAGAAAAATTTTGAGACAATATGCCTCGTGAAGATACGAACTTAGTGTCTTTTAGTTCAGATGTTTTTATTTTATTAAGAAATTAATGTTTATTATTGCTTTACATAGAAGCTCGAAGCGACAAATGATATTAATTGTTTTTAAGCTCCGAAATCAATTCTATACGAACTTTATAAATATAATCCAAATGGTATTTTCATTTTCGTTTATTCTATCTTCATATTCAAAGCTAACAATCATATATTCAATCCGAAATTCATAAATAACGCCGCCATTCTTTTAGACTTAGTATATCATGGATAACAGAACTTTTAGCAAAAAGATAAAAAAAATATGGAACGAAACTTTGAGACAGATTTTAGAATTTCTAAACTGGGTAGTTCCACATGGTAATTGAGAATACTGTTGAAGTGATAATTCAATCGAACACAAGTTAATTCATTTTGATCAATTTGTTTTTAGTAGTTTTTTAAATTCACTTTTGTACAAGATTGAAAAATGGTATGTCAAAACATTCAGCTAGTGTAATATCGTGCTAAATGATTTCAAACAAATTCATTATGCTTTTGAAAGATTCATCGAAAAATGCTTTTAAATGGTCGCAGCTTTTTGATTTTATGTTAGTGGTTAAGGTTTTTGTTTCTCTCTGCACACCAACTGAAAACAAGCAAAAAATGTTCTAGTTTTACAGAAAAATTAGAATATTGGCAATAGTATATATCAAAACAACTACGATAAACCTTTCGATTATTGTCAACGAGCTATGTCAATCTATAAAAGATATTATCCAAATGGTCATGTATACATTACTTGGTGTCTCAACAACATCGGTCAGATTCTCTATCTCGAAGGCAAACATGATGAAGCTCTAATGATTTTTGAACAAGAATTATCAATGCTACAAATGTATTATACATCTGGTCATGTCAATATTGCTGTTACTCTTAATGAAATAGGAAATGTTCACTATGGACAAGGAAAATATTCTAAAGCTGTGATATTTTATGAACAAGCGCTGAAAATTCTACAGAAATATTATTTCTCTGGTCATAACGAAATTATTTGTATTCTAAACAATATTGGCTATGTACAAAAAGAACTAGGAAAATATAATGAAGCTCTTGATTTTCATCAACAAGCATTAGCACTTCAAGAGAAATATTATCCATATTATTATGGAAATATTGCTAACACTCTCAATTATATCTGTGATGTACTACTTTGTCAATCAAAATATGATGAAGCTCTATGCTCTTGTAAACGAGCACTAACGTTGCAAGAAAACTATTATCCTTTGGGTCATGTCGTAATGGCATCTAGCCTCGGCAATATTGGTAATATCTTATATAAACAAGAAAAGTACAATGAAGCTATTGATTTTCATCAACGAGCACTAGCAACTGTCGAAAAACACACTTCATATGATTATTCTTCTATTACTTTTTATATGAACAATATCGGAATTATATTATGCACACAAGAAAAGTATGATGAAGCTCTTGATTATCATCGACGAGTACTTGAAATACAAGAAAAATATTGTCTTTCATGTCAGAGAGAGATTGCCAAGAGTCTCACTTACATTGGTAATGTTCTCCGTGAACAGAAAAAATACGATGAAGCCTTCAAATTTTATCAACGTGTACTCGAAGTTCAAGAGAATTATTATCCAAATCGTCATGTGGACATTGCAACAATTCTCAATAATATTGGTGCAACATTGCGTCATCAACAAAAATTCGATGAAGCAATTAAATATCATCAAAAAGCAATAGAAATTCAAGAGAAATATTATTCATCAGACAGTATCATCATAGCAAATACCATCAATCGTATTGGTCATGTTCTCTACGATGAAAGCAAGTATGATGCAGCTATTGACTATTATCGGCGAGCACTTTCAATACAAGAGAACTTCTATCCTGATAATCACATCGAAATTTCTCATACTTTCACCTCCATTGGTAACACTCTATATGAACAAAAGAAGTATGATGAAACTCTTCAATTTCATCAAAAAGCCATGGCTATTCAAGAAAAATATTATGAATTTCCTCATCTCGAAATTGCACAGAGCATGAATCGTATCGGTAATGTCCTATATAGTCAAGAGAAATATGACGAAGCCATTGATTTCTATCAACGATCATTAAGTATTCGAGAAAAATTCTATTCACTTGGTTATACTGGCATTGCTACTGTTCTTAGCAATATTGGAAAAGCCCTTTATGAACAAAGAAAATATGATGAAGCTCTTGATTTCTATCAACGAGCATTAAGTGTCCAAGAGAAATTCCATGCAACAAATCATGTTAGTATTGCTAATATTCTAATAGACATCGTCAATGTCCTAAGAGATCAAAGAAAATACGAAGAAGCTATGAAGTTTCAACGACGAGTATTGACAATTCGAGAAGAAAATTATTCCTCTTGTCATGAGAAAATTGCAGAGTGTCTAAATCGTATTGGTCTCATACATATTCATCAAAGGCAATATTATCTAGCACTCGATTGTTATCAACGTGCTTTAACAATTCTTGAAAAATGCTATCCATTGGGTCATGTTGATATTGCTCTAAATCTGCGATCTATCGGTATCATCTTATATGAACAAGGAAAATATGATGAAGCACTCGATTTCTGTAAACGAGCAATGACAATCAATGAGCAATATTATCCATCGGGTCATGTAGA